>AWOL01S0209209.1:0-14095 GCA_000715115.1 Nicotiana otophora
TACTAGAAGTCATGCGGTGTGATAAGGGTGGCTAAGACGCGGGATGCTATTTCGGGAAAAATAATTTCTTTAAATTAAATGTGAAGGCTCACGTGGTGATATAAGAAAATATTGTCAATTTATTTATGATTTGGGACTACGAGGCGGTACCTCGGGAGTGCCCTGTTGATATTTCTTTATTTATGTTCTTATCTTGGGTGATTTTGTTTCATTTAATATGTAAATTCTTGTCTTCTTTCGTGATATACTAGTTAACTTTATTATTATGTGTTTTGTACTCCTAGTTGTATTGTGTTGGCTTTGACTTTTTAGCACGAGACTCTAAAGAAGTATATTTCTGGTTTTTTTCTTACTAATTTTCGATGATTGAGTTGATTTAAATAAAAGAAATTATTATTGTATTTTAAATTAAATAGTTTTACATCCAAATCAGTAGTTTATATGATGCTTTAATTTAAGAGCAATGTTATTTTCTTCACCTAAATGATTTCTAAAATAAATTCATTTCTTTGTTGATTTCTTACTTGATTTAAAAATTATAAATTCACTTTAGTGGAAATAAATTAATCGTGTGGATCTTATATATATTGATATTATTGACACGTGAGTTGTCCGTGCATTTATGATAGAAATATGGGTACGAGGTACCGTAAAAATATAGAAATGGGTTGAGACCCGATTTTTTTTATGATTATGAAATGAGGTGTCACAAGGTGACTTTTAATTGAAGGAATTATATTCCAAAAATATTATTTGAAAGAATTATAGTTGAAAGAAATTTTTTGAAGGGAGTATATTCGAAATATATATTTATTTGACAAGGTTATATTTTAAGGATTTTTATTGAAAAAACAAACTTATATTTGGAAGATTTATACTTGAAGTACTTACATTGGAAAGACATATATTTGAGGGACTTGATTGATTGGTTGTATTTATGTTCCTTATTCGTTTGAGCTATATTTATGGTGTTCTTGTTACCTTGTTGTTTACATCATTTATTTATTCTTGTTTCCATCATTGCCATTTGTTTCTATTATTATTATTATTATTATTATTATTATTATTATTATTATTATTATTATTATTATTATTATTATTATTATTATTATATACTGCTACACTGCACAGGTTAATTGATTAGTGAGTGTCTTGACTGTACCTCGTCACTACTCTACCGAGGTTAGTCTTGATACTTACTAGGTACCGACCGTGGTGTACTCATACTATACTTCTACACATTTTTGTGCAGAGCCAGATATTGGAGATATCGGACTCGGGCATAGTTAGTGTGTTGATCGCAAGGATTCAAGGTAGGGCTGCTTGATTGTCACAGTCCCTTGGAGTCTTTCCATTTTATTGTACTGTTAATTATTATTCGAACAATATTGTATATTCGATCCTTGAGATCATTTCATAAATTCAGTTAGAGTTCGTGACTCCGTATTACCAGTCTTGGGAGGTTTTTAATCATGAAATCTATCCAAGAAGTTGGTCAGGGAGAATCAGTGGAATTGTCCAGATAAAGTGATATGAATAAGCATCTCATATGAGCAGCTTATGCAGCAAAACAACATGGACTGGTAGAAGAGCTTTGTAGATAGAGTTGAGCAGTATGAAAGTTTAAAATACATCCTAAGGATGATTTCCACACAATTGAAGTGCAAGGATTACTTCAATAAAAAACAAAATACATCCATGAAATGGATGATCAATGGAAATATTACTTTGATACATATATTATTTATAATTAACTCAATTTATTTGTGACTACTACAACAAATAGAGACAACTTTAGAATTGTTGGGCTCATGCGAAGCATGGCTAAGATTGTCTATACTAGATTGATGTGCTTCTAATTTCTCGCATCTTTACCAGTGAAGTTTCGTTTAGTTACAAACTAGTATATATGTGTGTGCGTGTGTTTATTTTAAATTTTAAAAATAGTTGTATAAATACTAGGTTTCCTGAACAATTAAAGTCTTCACATTGCACTACTTGAGCTATTTGCTCAAATCTCCTTACTCTAAGAGTGTTCATCTATCGGTTTGATACGGTTTTGAAAGTTTTCGACTCAGTATCTTTTTATTTTTAATATTAATGATACTATATCAATATTCTACTAAAATATATTCGAAATTACTTGGTTGGTTACTGTTCGATTTCGCTTTGTGTGGTTCAGTAACTTCAGTATTACTCTTTATTCTATTAACCAAACTTGTAATCGCGATCCTTGAAACAGATTTTCAAACTCAAGGAAAAAAAACACTAAAAGAGATCAAATTGAATCAAAATATTAGTAATTATATTTTATTCAAAAATCGGACCATTGTTTTTTGCTTAGAAGAAAAGTAAAGAAAAAAACACCATACATAATATTATTAGAAGACAAATGTTATGGACTAACATGCTCCAGCTGTCTAAAACAAGGCTTACAACAAAGAGACAACTAAAATGGTGAAGCTTCTGCGCATGGCTCATTCTCTTTCGACGCATGATAACTAATGTGCGCCTGCCATGGGGAAAAGGATGTATGTACCATCACAGAAGCTACTAATGGCTCAAGCTTCCTCTTCACTATTTCAGAGAGGCCAGAAGAACACTCAAAGCTCTGCTCAAACCCCAATTGCATTCCAAATTGGGGGAAAATCTAATGAAACAGTAACAAGTAAATGTGAGGCACAAAAGCAACATGCAATTGTTCAACAGCAGTGGGAGGAAGTTATTAATGAACCTATCAGTGAATCATCAAGCAGTGGGAAGAAATCATGGGCAGATCAAGCTGAGGAAGAGGAGAGAATTGAGAAGACGAACTCAATTTGGGACAATTTTGATATCTCGAAGATATCAAATGCAGGATTCAAACTGGAATACGTCTCCCCAATTAAGCATGGTAAGTCCACTATTATTGAAATTGATACAGAGGATATTGCAACTGAAGTGGAATTTTGGAAGAATTCTATTATCTATTATGTCTTAGGAGATTTTCCCCCTTTTTCGGTTATGAAGGGATATATACAGAGGTTATGGGCAAAGCATAGTTTGAATAAAATAGTGATACTGAAAAATGGGATTGTACTTGTTGAATTTGATAGTGCTATTGGTATGAATGAAGCTATACAGGGGGAATATACCACTTCGACAATAAGCCATTTATCGTGAAGAAATGGAACCCTGACATGGAGTTCACAAGAGAAGAATTATACACGGTCCCAATATGAATCAAACTTCCAGGCCTAAAATTTAAGTACTGGAGTCAAAAAGGGTTGAGTAAGATAGGAAGTCTAGTAGAAAAACCAATGATGGTGGATCAAAACACTGAGAAGAAGGTGGGACTCAGTTTTCCTAAACTGTTAGTGGAGGTGGACATGAAGGCAGACCCTCTAGATACAGTGCTATTCAGGAATGAAAAAGGGGATGTAGTTAAATAAAAAGTCCTCTATGATTGGAAACCAACACTCTGTAACTACTATAAAAAGTATGGGCACTCTGAGGATGTTTGTAGGAAAAAGAACCCTCCAAAACCTGTTGAAAAATGCAGGAGGAAAGGGTGCAGGATGACAATCAGAAGAAGAAAGAAGAGGATAAACAGGATAGAAACCAAGACAAAGAGGCAGTGCAATTTGCAAACAAAGATAACAGTAAGAATGCATACTGGATCACACCTTTGATGACAGGGAAAGCTCAGATCATAGGCTCTCAGCAAGTTGCTAGGGCAAATTCCTTTCAGACACTTGATAAACCAGGAACTAGCAAGGCACAAGTGATGGTTCCAGTGGGCAAAGTGGGTGGATAATCCATTCCTTTATCAGGGAATGGTTAATATTCTTTCTTGGAATGTGAGGGGACCTAATGCTCTCAATAAGCAAAAGAAGACTAAACTCCTTTGCAATGATGAAAAAGTTGGTATGATAGGATTACTAGAAACAAAAATTAAGAAGGACAGAATTGAGCAAGTAGCAGGGAAACTATTTAGTGGATGGTAGTATGTCACAAATTTGGAGGCCCATTATAATGGGAGAATATGGGTTACTTGGAGGCCAGAGTATTACAGAGTTACTCCAAAAAGCATCAATGTACAGGGAATAACATGTGAAGTTTATTATGTCCCTCTCCAAATTCAGTTTGCTATTACCTTTGTGTATGCATTTAACATTAAGGAAGAGAGAAAGAGCTTATGGAGTTGGTTAATTGAACAAAACTCAGAATGTAAGTTGCCTTGGTTAATCACATGTGACTTCAATTCAGTTTTAAATATGGAGGATAGGATAGGGGTAATCCAGTTACATGGGCAGAAGTAGCACACTTTAACAATTGCATGAGAGAATGTGGATTTTTAGAACTACTGTATCAGGGCAGTAAATATACCTGGAATGATAGACACTATGGGCAAAGAATATATTCTAAAATAGACTGGACCTTCATTAATGGGGATTGGTTAGACCTTATGCCATCATGTAAAACCAAGCTCCTACCTGAGGGTATAAGTGACAATTATCCTATAAAGATAACTCTATCACATGAAACTCATAGGTTAAAAGATCATTCAAGTACTGCAATGCTTGGGCACAACACTCTCAGTTTAATCAGATTGTATCAGAATTATGGAGAATACCTATAGAAGGATGAAAAATGTTTCAGATTGTTAAAAAGCTGAAGTTATTGAAAAGGAAGCTTAGGGAACTGAACAGTCAATACTTCAGCAATATTGAGCAAACAACTAAAGTTGATAGACAAGCATTGAAACAGGTGCAGGAGAGGTTGCAGACTAATCCTAGTAATCCTGATCTTCAACAGGAAGTACATGAGAAATATCAAAAATTGAGAGAATCATCCTACCTTGCTGAAATGTTCTTACAACAGAAAAGTAAAGCTACATGGTTAAGGTTGGGTGATGACAATACATGGTACTTCTACTCAATAATAAGACACAAAAAATTAAAGCTAGCTACTATTCAATTGAAAGATGACCAAGGGGTATGGCAGAGAGAACCAGAAGCANGTTCAATTCAGTTTTAAATATGGAGGATAGGATAGGGGTAATCCAGTTACATGGGCAGAAGTAGCACACTTTAACAATTGCATGAGAGAATGTGGATTTTTAGAACTACTGTATCAGGGCAGTAAATATACCTGGAATGATAGACACTATGGGCAAAGAATATATTCTAAAATAGACTGGACCTTCATTAATGGGGATTGGTTAGACCTTATGCCATCATGTAAAACCAAGCTCCTACCTGAGGGTATAAGTGACAATTATCCTATAAAGATAACTCTATCACATGAAACTCATAGGTTAAAAGATCATTCAAGTACTGCAATGCTTGGGCACAACACTCTCAGTTTAATCAGATTGTATCAGAATTATGGAGAATACCTATAGAAGGATGAAAAATGTTTCAGATTGTTAAAAAGCTGAAGTTATTGAAAAGGAAGCTTAGGGAACTGAACAGTCAATACTTCAGCAATATTGAGCAAACAACTAAAGTTGATAGACAAGCATTGAAACACGTGCAGGAGAGGTTGCAGACTAATCCTAGTAATCCTGATCTTCAACAGGAAGTACATGAGAAATATCAAAAGTTGAGAGAATCATCCTACCTTGCTGAAATGTTCTTACAACAGAAAAGTAAAGCTACATGGTTAAGGTTGGGTGATGACAATACATGGTACTTCTACTCAATAATAAGACACAAAAAATTAAAGCTAGCTACTATTCAATTGAAAGATGACCAAGGGGTATGGCAGAGAGAACCAGAAGCAATTGTAGATTTATTCCTGAACTACTATCAGGAGCTGCTTGGGCAAAAGGCCAGTATTAGAAGGAGAGCATACAAAGGCTTCATACAAAATGATCCCTTACTGACAACAGAATTACAGCCGAAACTACTGAAACCTATTTAGGAAAAAAGAAGTCAATAAGGTATTATTCCAGATTGATAGCAATAAAAGTCCAGGGCCTGATGGGTACAGCAGTGGGTTCTTTAAAGATTCTTGGCACATTCTAGGCAGGGATATTACTGAAGCTATTCTGGATTTCTTCAGGAATGGAAGATTGTTAAAGCAGATTAACTCCACCAGCATTGCTCTAATCCCTAAGGTAACTGATCCAGAGTATGCTAGTCAATTCAGACCAATTGCATGATGTAATGTCTTGTTCAAATGTATTTCAAAGGTGATTTGTAGCAAGCTGAAAGGTGCAGTAAAGTACTTAGTAGCAGACAATCAGTCAGCATTTGTGCACGGTTATCTATGATGCACAATGTGCTCATTTGCCATGACTTGCTTAGGCACTATACTAGAAAGAAATCACCTAGATGTCTAATGAAAATTGACCTCCGAAAGCTTATGATATGGGCAGTTCGGAGTTCTTAGAAGAGATTTTGCTTGGCTATAGATTTCCAGAAAGATTTGTCCAATTGATTATGGCTTGTGTGACTTCACCAAAATTTTCAGTTACTATAAATGGTGAACTACATGGATATTTTGAAGGGCAAAGGGGACTTCGACAAGGTGATCCAATGTCACCTTTACTTTTTGTGTTGGTCATGGAATACCTCTCCAGAACACTAGGGGGGATGGGTGAACTTCCAGACTTCAAGTACCATCCAATGAGTAAATAATTGAAGTTGAACCATCTCATCTTTGCTGATGCTTTAATGGTTTTTTGCAAAGGTGAAGAGAAATCAGTAAATAGAGTAATGGAAGCACTAAAGCATTTTAGTGAGGTGTAAGGTCTGATAGCAAACTTGGACAAATCTAACATATTCATGGCAGCGGTGACTGATCAAACTAAGGAGAGACTGTTGGATGACACAGGGTTCTCAGAGGGCTCTTTTCCTATTAGGTATCTTGGCCTACCTCTATCACCTAAGAAGTGGAGCAAGTTGGAGTGTCAACAACTGATAGAGAAGATCACTCATAGAATCAAAGTAACATATGCAAAGAAGTTGTCATATGCAGGAAGGCTTCAAGTGATAACTGCAGTTTTGTTTTCAATATACAGCTTTTGGGGTGCAGTGTTTATTTTACCTCAGAGTGTCTTAAAGGAAGTCGATAAACGATGTCGAGATTACTTATGGGGTACTTCAGAAGATAAGAGAAGAGTTCCATTAGTTTCATGGGAGAAGATATGTTGTCCTAAGAAAAATGGTGGCCTAAATATCAAAGGATGCAGTAGTTGGAATAAAGCTTCAGTTGGGAAACTGTTGTGGCAGCTAACTCAGAGCAAGAACTCATTATGGGTCAAATGGGTGCATGACATCTACATCAAGAATGATCCTAATGTATGGTCTCACACTGTGCCCCAAGATTTCAGTTGGTATTGGAAAAAACTGAACTCCCTCAAAGAGAAGATGCAAGAATGGTATGTGCAGGGTAAGTATATACTAACTCCTAAAGGGGACTATTCTATAACAAGCAGCTATAATGCTCTACTGGGAGGTCAAGTGAAGATGGAGAATGCGAGTCTAGTTTGGAGTAAATTTGCACAGCCAAAGCACAGATTCATTGCTTGGCTAGCAACTAAAAAGAGATTGCTGACAAAAGAAAGATTAGGCCAAATGCAGATTATAGTTATAGATATGGACTGCTGTTTATGTGATGATCAAGAAATTGAGACTAGCCAGCATTTGTTTGGTAACTGTCCATGGATACATGCTATAAGAAAATCACTTTTGCTATGGACAAATACTCAACTGCATGCAGGGGAGCCTAAACTGGTATTTGATGTAATTAGAAGGAAGCATTGGCAGAAACTCAAGAAGGAAGTGATGGCTGCCATATGGGGAGCAACTATCTATCGCGTATGGACTGCCATGAATAAAAAATTGTTTCAAAATGGAAATGTACAAGTGGATACTATAGTTACACAGATCAAGAAAGAGATAAAAGAGAGAATAGGCATGATTAAATTGTCAAATAGAGGAAGTAGGAGTAGAGGATTCATACAGAGACTATTGTGTAATAACAGATATGGAGTCCCGGTTTCTTTGTGGAAGCTAGGAGCTCTTTAGGTGTATTGCTTAATTTTGTTATCAATAGTAATATTCACCGTTGTTATAAAAAAAAAATGTCATGGACTATCAAATTTAAAACGAATATATTTGCCGTCATTCAACAAATTAAGTTTTGGATAACCATGTCTAATACCAGTGAATCACACAATAACTAAATGGTCTTAGCAAATTCTTGTACCACGACTAAAGATACACATGTATAGAGAGAGAGTAAGAGCAATGACAATTGTGAGGTAATCAGATAAGAAGGCACAAAGACAAGGAAGAGCTACAATTCTGGAAATAGTACTAACTAACTCATAATCTTATTTCAAATTAGAGGTGTTGAAAGCCAAAGACCAGAGATTTGGGAAAAGAAAGAGGAGAGAGAAACACCCTTCTTTTTAGGAAGCAAATGTTGTTTGGGGGGTTGGGGCTGGGGAAAGGGGTAGACTTTCTTTGTAAGAACGTGAAAAAACACAATGCTGAGATTTCTCTCTCTATTCCATTTCACAACCATTCATTCTTGTTCTTCTTTGAGGTAAAAAACCCTTCTCTTTGCATGTTTCTTTCTCTCTCTTTTCTTTACAACCAGTTTCCATAACTACATTAATATGAGAAGTACCTTGATTTAATATGCTATTTTCATGCAAAAAAATAATATATCAGCTTCCACCTTATTAAAAGATAATTAACACTTGTCTTTCATTGTTATGGCAATATCATAGGGACATTGAATTGTTGAGAAGAGCAGTTAACAGGAGATATTGAGTTTCCGGCAGGTGTGTATATAAGTATTGACATTGAATCTTGGCCGGAAGTTCAACGTTGGTGCAAAAAACAAAAGAAAATGGATTCATCTCCTGATACTGCTTCCTCCAATAATAATACTGATTCTAGTTCTAGCAAGAGTAGCCCTCCTTCTTCAGATGGACCTCCACCACCTTCACCTTCTTCAGATTCATCTTCATCACCACCAAACAATGATTCTACTCCTTCATCTCCACCACCAAAAGATGAATCTCCTCCGTCGTCACCACCACCACAATCTCCTCCTCCTTCCCCTGACGCACCACCCCCCAAAAACGATTCTCTTCCACCAGCATCACCACCACCCAAAGATGATCAATCTTCTCCATCGCCACCAGAAGATGATAATAACCAATCCCCTCCTTCACAATCACCACCTGTACAATCTCCTCCACCATCATCCAACACTACACCATCACCACCTGCTCCTAAGAATCCAGGGTCTCCTCCATCACCTGTATTTTCTCCACCACTTCCTGCTTCTTCACAATCACCTCCAGCTCCTCATGCAGCACATTTGTCTCCTCCTCCACACTCTGGACCCGATCGACCATCCGATAAACCACCTGGTTCCTCAGGAAATAACAATTCGCCACCATCCTCTGATTCTGATTCCTCTTCAAATAATGTGGCTGTAATAGCTGGACTTGCCGTGGGCGGCTTATTGGTTATTGTGGTTATCGTTCTCTGCGTATGGTGTAATAAAAGGAAGAAGAAGCAGAGATACTATATGGGTCCACCTAAAGGTTTGTTGAATGGAGTAGTATAATAATTAGCCCCCCATCTCCCCTTTTCAAATTATTAAGGTGTTATTTAAAACATAGGAGTATTCAATTATTTTAATTTAATCCTTCAACACATTTTCTTTTGCACTGGTTTTGAATAATGTTTTCTTGTAACCTAGCATGTGAAGAATAACATTTTTACTACTTCAATGTTATATATAAAGAGCTCCAAAAACATAGATCTAAATAACAACTCTGTATATTTTGGGTTAAACTAGGAGGTGATCAATATGAAAATTATAACAGTCAGTGGAACAGACGTCAGTCTATGGGGGATCACGTCATGAAGGTACCACAGGGTGAAATGGGGATTCCTCAAGGTGGTTGGGCTGCAGCTACTCCACATCAGGCAACTAATTCAAGCAGCGAATTCGGCTCAGGTTTTTCAGGACAAGCGCCAGGCCAAGGGCCATTGCCTCCTCAATCACCTAACATGGGTGGACTTGGTGGTTTCTCTCAAAGCCAATTCAGTTATGAGGAGTTAGCTAAGGCTACGGATGGATTTTCTCAGGCCAATCTGTTAGGCCAAGGTGGGTTCGGGTACGTGCACAAAGGTATTTTGACTGATGGAAGAGAGGTTGCTATCAAGAGTTTGAAAGCAGGCAGTGGACAAGGCGAACGAGAATTTCAGGCTGAAGTTGAGATCATTAGCCGAGTTCATCATCGTCATCTTGTGTCCCTTGTTGGATATTGTATTGCTAATGGACAGCGCATGTTGGTCTATGAATTTGTTGCCAACAAAACCTTGGAGTTCCACCTTCATGGTACATTCTTTCCTATTCAAAATGCCTTATTATCTTATTCATTCTTAATTAAGATTAATTAGTCTACTTAAAAGTTCAATATTTATATATATTTGAAAGACTTCTTTTGAAACTATCTTATATCGTCAAATCAGAGTATCCTTTCCTAGTAAATCTCTGAATTCCTTATTTGTAAAATGAATCGATTCAATACATTTCTTAATTCTATGCTTGTTAAGGGTGAAGTCAAATTTATTGTTGCAGGGAAAGGTCAACCTGTCATGGATTGGGAAACCAGACTTAAAATTGCTTTGGGATCAGCCAAGGGACTGGCTTACCTCCATGAAGATTGTATGAACATTCTGTTCCTCTCTCTCTCGCACTCTCTCTCTCTCTCTCTCACTCTCTCACTCTCTCACTCTCTCTCTCACTCTCTCTCATTTCTTGCTTTATTCATGCAGGCCAACATAGAATTATCCATCGCGACATCAAGGCTGCAAATATTCTACTAGACTACAATTATGAAGCCTTGGTAAAATGAGTCACATTTGGTTTGTGTATAAACTTACATTGTCATGTGTTTTTATTTTTCACTGGATATGTAAATTGAAAGAAGCAAAATGAGTTTTGATTTAAGACCGCGTAATATTATTTTAGAATGATTTAATAACCATAAAATTGACCTGAGATTTAAAGGAATGTTTTTGGTTATCAGGTGGCAGATTTCGGATTGGCTAAGCTTACTTCTGATAACAATACTCATGTCTCGACTCGTGTTATGGGAACATTCGGGTGAGTCAAACATAACTTTTTTCTTGGTGAAAGTTGTCACATAAAACTTCTATTCTGAAATTGAACAATTAGAACCAGTTATATACAGAAAGTTGGCTAAATAATAAATCTCTAAGAAGATTACTTTGTAACAATATATTGCAGGTACTTGGCTCCTGAATATGCATCCAGTGGAAAGCTAACAGAGAAATCAGATGTGTTCTCATATGGAGTCATGCTGTTGGAACTCATAACCGGGAGGCGACCTGTTGATCCTAATGATAAATACATGGAAGATAGCTTAGTAGATTGGGTTTGTTCTAGATCAAGCATTACGATTTGATTGTGATAAGATGTTAAATTATGTGCTTAGACTTTTATCTTTTGCTTTAGTTACTGATCTGATATATGGCTGTATACAGGCTAGGCCGCTTCTTACAAGAGCACTGGAAGAGGGAGTATATGACGGATTGGTAGACGTGCGCCTTGAAGGAAACTATGATACAGATGAGCTACATCGCATGGTAGCCTGTGCTGCTGCTAGCATTCGCCATTCTGCTAAAAGACGCCCCAAAATGAGCCAGGTGTGATTGCCCTATCTAGAAGTAGAAATAATACTTTTTTCACTACAATTAACATGATGTTGTAGCAGATAGTCTTCCTTATTTATTTCCAGGTAACTAGTTACGTTCCACTTATAAATTTTTTGTTCTGAATAGATTGTACGTACCTTAGAAGGCAATGCATCATTGGAGGACTTGAACGATAGTGCAAGACCTGGAAAGACTCCTAGCTTTGCCGCCTCAAGCGGGGTGACCCAGGCCTATGATACTGCTATGTATAATGCTGACATGATGAAATTCAGGAAAATGGTTATGACAACCCAAGAATTCAACAACGGTGAACATGGAAGTACTCCAAGTGAGTAAAGACTCAACCCTTACTCTCCTCCTCCGGCAAAGATTTTGGTGCCTCGAGGGGGCAAGAGATAGTAAAAGGAATGCACTGCTGCTTTGCTAAAGGTTCACCTGAAGCTTGACATTTTTTTTCAAATGGTTCTTGACTGGAATCGGTAAACAGAGATTTGAGATTAATTACAACAATGTCTATATATGATGTACATTTACTCATATCTTGATTTGAATAACAAAGTTTATAGGATCAGAATACATTCATACTTTTTTGTTTAATTCAATTTGTACAGCAGTTCACATACAATATCTACTGAAATGCTAAAAACCTTTCGGTTTACAATATAGTGATATGCCTTCTAGTAAACTAGTATTGTTATGAAATATAACTCAAATTAACAATATAGAACAAGAAAAAATAAGCTAAGAGATATAGAGAGAAAGAGATGAGAGATTCTTATTTCTTCTTCAATTGTGTGTATTCTCCTATCTATTACAAGGCCTTTATTTAGGCATAAAAAGTGAAGAAAAATATATTATTGAATATGTCATTAAGCATAGAAATATGTCATTGAATATGTCATTAAGCATTTGAGAAAATCATGGAGGAAGAGTAGACATCCACCATAATTTGATTTTTCTTATAACACTCCCCCTTGGATGTCCATAGATAATGTGCTTCGTTAAAACCTTATTAGGAAAAAACTCAATGGGAAAAAATCCTAGTGAAGGAAAAAGAGTACACATGTTTAGAAATACGCCTTTTGGTTGCCTCGTTAAAAACCTTGCAAGGAAAACCCAGTGGGACAAAACCTTGTAAAAGAAAAAGAGTACAACATGTATTAACTCCCCCTGATGAGAGCATCAATTCACATCCTTGAGCCTTCGCATCCCAATCTTGTATACTAGTTTCTTGAAGGTTGACGTCGGTAGAGATTTAGTGAACAAATCAGTCATATTATCACTTGAACTAGGGGTGGGCGTCGGTCGGTTGTTATGAAAGTACGATTCGGTTTATCGGTTTTCGGTTTTGTAATTTTAATAACCAAATCAAACCAAAGTATTTACGGTTCGGTGCGGTTTTTTCAAAGTTCGGTTCGGTTTTTTGCGATTTAATTCTTCGATTATTAACGGTTCAAGATTTTTATATCCAATATAGACTACTTATGTAACTGAATATAATAGACGTGCCACTGATTCTAAGAATTAGCAGAGATTATAATAGACGTGCCACTGATTATAATAGACGTGCCACTGATTGATGTTTTTTAAAATTAGAAAATCAGAAATTTTCATTCCACTGGGGGCAATGTCCACTGATTCCATTCCAATTTTCATATGAAAATTAGAAAGCCGTAACAGAGACTAATTATTCTAAGAATTGAAAGCTTTTTTGCATCTCTTTGACATGCATTCTGATTCTGTCATTCTGATTATGATTAACCAATGCATAATCAGACAAACCTCTCTAGGATGAGTAAATATCCATTAGCAATCAAATAAAATCACCAAACAGCTACCAAAGAGCAAACAATTACCAATAGTTGGTTCAAAACAGTGACATCACCAAATAACAAAACCGTGGATGAGGATCACCAAACAGATACCAAAGTCCAAAACAAGTCTAGAAAATAAAAATACCATCACGGCATCACCAAACAATAAAACAGTGGCAAACTAGTCACAACACACATACCACTAACCCGAGGAAGAAGGATGAGCGACCGGCGAAAATGATGAGCTGAGGAAGAAGGATGAGCGTCGGCACTCGGCAGCACTGCAGCAGTCGCATACTCGCATAGACTTAGAGTGACAGAGGAGGAAGTGACGAACCCTAATTTCTAATTTCTAATGAGTAAGTAAGGGAAAATGGGAAAAGGAAAGCGAAAGTCTGTAGTGTGGGCTAATTAGGCTTAGGGTTTGGGCAAACTGGGTGGGCTGGTATTGGGCCTTCAGAATTTCAGATGGGGTGGACTTCAAAACATTAAGTTTAGTAGTTTACATTTTACAACGTAAGTTTTGAGCATACCCAAAATTTCTATTTTTCGGTTTAACTGAAAATCGAAATACCAAAA
>AWOL01S0209271.1:3013-30360 GCA_000715115.1 Nicotiana otophora
CTACTAAGAGATAGCACATGCCATGATAAACTTGAAGTTTTTATTTGCCATTTTTAAATGAGCTATTTGAGAATTCAGATAAGCATATACTGAAGAACTAGAAGATTCTTCAAGAATCCTCATGTGTTGCTTGGTCTCATAATAAATTGATTATACCATCTAAAGTTGGGACTAAGACTCTAAATTCTGAAATATATAAAAGGTGAATATAGGCTCATTCACCTATCATGTGAACCACTTATAGATGTATATATGATATGGTTACATGCGTGTTTACTTTCAACCTGCAGTTTGGCATTTGGAATTGCTTTTCTCAGTTAAGAGCATAGTTTTCAGATTATGAAATCAAGACAATTCATCTTGATAATGTTGGTTTATATCCAAACTGGTTTAGTATTGAATACCACCTATTAATGACTAAACTATTGCTTATGAGAACAAAGTTTCATGTGTTGGTCTAAGATTTTCTAAAGGGCATACAACAGTATTTGTATGCATCATACCAACAAGATATGATAAGTCCTCTTACAATAGGTTCTGGATTAAAAATCAAATATTTTTACTATCAAATAACTGTTGATGTGTGGTATATGATTAATTTTTATACAACAATGCATAAAGATAGGTTCCCCAAAGAAGATTAGGATCTATGTTAGTTTTTCTAACATTTGGGGGATGGAATAAGTAGCTGGAAAATATGCTATATGAATCGAATTATCATTAATATGATACTTACTCAGAAGATAATTCAAGTCAAATTCCAGATGTATTTGCTGATCCAAAATTAAATATTATCATATTTCAGCTGCAAATACTCCTATTAAAATTAAAATTCCAGAAGGATAAAGTTTACTGCACGCATGAAGTATAGTAAACCGACCGGTTCCAAAGTTAACAATCCTTGAAAAATGATAGGAGCAAATGATCAAAGTAATCATAATGAGGAGGACATGAGCTATAGAAGAGCCCACGACATAACATTTCATGAAACTCCAGAAGAAATTTAGGTATCTGAAAATAAAAAAAGTGATGGGACCTCAACAAGTTATGTTACTTAGGAATCGAAACAAAATGAGCGTCGACGATATATTTGATACAATATAGTGCATAATATTGTAAAAGATTGTGAGGATCAGACCTGTAGTCCAGACACCTAAAGATGTCATGCCATTTAAATGCAAGTCATAACCTATATGACTCATTTGATTAAATCTATATGAAGATCCCTGAAGAATTTAAAATGCTTGAAACATATAATTCAAAGTCTCGAGAAATGTACTCGATAAAATTACAAAGATCTTTGTAGGCGCTTGTGATATAATCGCCTCAGCGAATATTTATTGAAAGAAGGTTACATAAATGATGTTATTTGTCCATGTATTTTTTTTTTAAAGAAAATGGCATTAAAATTTGTTATACTTGTTGTTTATGTTGATGACATAGATCTTGTTGGAACTCCAGAATAGCTCCAAAAGGCAATTGAATATCTTAAGAAAGAATTTGAGATGAAATATCTTGGAAAAATAAAACTTTGTCTTGGTCTTCAAATTAAATATTTAGCAGACATGATGTTTATCCATCAATCTGCCTATGCAAAAATTGTCTTTAAATGCTTTTATATGAACAAAGAGCACCCATTGAGTATACCAATGGATTTCGATCACTTGAAGTAAATAAAGATCCGTTTCGACCTCTAGAAGAGGATGAGGAACTCCTTGGTCCCGAAATACCCTATCTCAGTGCAATTGGTGCACCTATATATCCCGTTACTGCTACAAGGCCCGACATAGCATTTTCTATTTAAGTTACTAGCAAGATATAACTCTTCTCCTACACGGAGATATTGGAACGAGATTAAGCATATATTGCGATATTTAAAGAAAACTCTTGATATGAGTTTATTTTATGCTAACAAAGGTAGTGCAGATCTAGTTGGTTATGCAGATGCAGGTTATTTATCTGATCCCCATAAAGCTCGATCTCAAACTGGGTACGTATTTACATGTGGAGGTACTGTCATATCATGGCACTCCACAAAGAAATCTATTGTTGCTACTTCTTCAAATAATGCTGAGATAATAGCTATTCATGAAGCAAGTAGGGAATACGTATGGTTGAGATCAGTGATTCATTTTATTCGAGATATATGTAGGTTGGAATGTGATAAAAGATCCACAATATTATACGAATACAACGTTGCTTGCATAGCCCAATTAAAGGGAGGATTCATAAAAGGAGATAGCACGAAACACATTTCACCAAATTTATTCTTCACGCATGATCTCCAGAAGAATGGTAATATCGATGTCCAGTCGTTCAAGTGACAATCAGGCAGATTTATTCACTAAATCTTTACCAACTTCAACTTTTGAGAAGATGGTATACAAGATTGGAATGCAGAGACTCAAATATTTGAAATAAAATTTTCATCAGGGGGAGTAAAATACATGATGTACTCTTTTTTCTTACTAAAATTTTTCCCACAGGGTTTTGCATATAAAGTTTTTAATGAGGCAGCTAGCAATATGTATTACTAAATATGTGTATGTGTACTCTTTTTCCTTCGCTAGAATTTTTTTCCATAGGATTTTTTCTAGTAACGTTTTAACGAGACACTTATCTTTTAATGAACATCCATGTTCTTATTGTTATAAATATATTATATTGTGGATGTCCATTTAGTACTATATTATAAGTAAGCTTCCCGAAAAAGCTTACCCATATTGGACTCCACAATAAATATGTTTATCTATTTAGTACTCTATTAGAAATAAGCCTCCTGAAGAAGCTTATCATTTTGGCACTCCATTGTGGACAAATATTACTCCTGTAGAAGATTATATATAGCTAGTACAATAACAACTTACAAGAAGCTTACACAGCAGCTTGCAATAGGAGTTTACAAGCATCTTATACAACAACTTGTAGCAGCAACTTACAAGAAGCTTACACAGCAGCTTGCAGTAGCAGCTTATACAACAGCTTGCATGTCACGATCCTAGTTTCCCCCTGTAGGATATTGTGACGGCACTTAGTATTTACGACTGGTAAACCTAACACTTATTGAATAAATTGACAGAAATTAACCAACAGAACTATTAAGCACAAACCAGATATTTCTAAATGAACTCAACATTTACAATGTGAAATAACATCCCAAAATCGGCAGTACAAGTCATAAGCTTTACTGAGTTTGCAAGAAAATTCCTATATATAACTACTCAGAATAGAATTAAATAGTACAAGTACAATATTAGAAGGTGACTCCGAGATTTGCGAACGCGACAGCAGGTTTACCTTGAGTATTCACAGAATGCTCGACCAACCAGCTAGTAATCAACAACAACCGAGGCACCTGGATCTGCACAAAAATATGCAGAAGCATAGTATGAGTATACCACAGTGATAGCCAGTAAGTATCAAGACTAACCTCGGTGGAGTAGTGACGGGGGACAGTCAAGACACATACCGAACTAAACAACCCGAACAAGCGTGAAGGTGAACTGACAGAGAAACAAGATTAATATTAAGCTAAGCAGGATAAAGTATACAAAATAATACTTGCAATGATACACTAGTAACAACAATATTTAACATGAAACAGCCAGGTAATAATGCTGTAGAGTAAGCAGAACACAGTCTAAGTCCGGTGAAACTAAATAAAAAGAAAATCAACAACAACTCAATAAGAACAACTGCTTTCACACCAGATCTGTTCAAGCATTTCCACGAGGTACCGAACATCATAATCACAGTTCACGGGTCCCAATTCATGAACCCTAATCACTTGGCATCTTGTGCCCACATTACAACTCATAACTGCACAGACGACTTATGTGCCAGTAGAACAATCCTCACACAAAAGGCAAGTAGACAAGAGTACATATAATAGACAATAACGCCATGATTCATCTTCTAAAACTGATATGGGTGATTTAATTATGTGTATGCTTGTACAAGTGTTCTACCACAATTCAAGTCAACAAATAAGAGTAGAGATAATAAATGTCTCATAAGAAACGATCACCACAAAATGTATAGTGTAAATAAGACAGTAATGAAGTAGACACAACGACAAACACACCAAGATTGACTACATAGAACTAAGCAGATATTGCAATACGGAGGAAGAAAATAAAAAGTACGCTGAGGAAAACAACAATCAAAGACAAGTACAAAAGAATGGGGAAATGACAACAGGAGCCCTACCGAGATACTGCCTTTAGTCTCAAATCATAAAATAAATCACAACTTTTTCTTATATCACCGCGGGAGCCTTTATATTTAGTTTTCAAAATTATTTTTTTGAAATAGCATATTGCGTTTTAGCGCACCTTATCACACTGCATGGCTTCTAATAGTTCCCCTACTAGCCACGCGTTTCAAGCCTACCTTATCTCACTGCATGTGTTTCAACACCCGGACCTCATACCACCGAATGCGTACCAATAATAACAACGGCACGATAGAAACCTCATGCAACACAATAACAACCGCACGGCAGAAACCTCGTGCAAACACAATAACAACCACACAACAGAAACCTCGTGCAAACACAATAACAACTGCATGACAAAAACCTCGTGCAAACACAATAACAACCGCACGGTAGATACCTCGTGCAAACACATAACAATTCTCTCAACAGCAACAAGGGTGTCAAAGCATAACACTAAAATAAATGACTTTCACAATATGTGCCCACATGCCACAATATTTCCTCAAAATAGTTTCAACATCACAACCACACATAGCCCTCAGCTCAACAACACTGAATACAACAGTAACAACGACAATAGCATGAGAATACGACAAGTAAATCAACTCAGGAATTATAAAACATAAAGAGACGGGAGAACGAGCTCACAAAGAAAGACACAACATAGAATAATAGTCTCAACAAGAATAGCTCAACAAGGAAGAGATAATGTATAGCAATGATTCTACAAAAGTACATTTCGACGATAAGAGAGATAACACGAATCAATAATTCCAAATAAGGATAAGTTAACAATGATAAGGGGTAACAAAACTTCATTTTAGTTGAGCAATTTCGGAAAAGATACAATAAATTCAATCAAGGATAAGTGATTCTGGAAAAGATAATAATAATTTCAATTAAGGATAGAAAATTTACGGAAAAGATATTAATAACTTCAATTAAGGATAAGCAATTTGGTAAGGATAGCATGGCAATAGAGGAGGCAACAAATTCAGTTAAGGCACATAAGAGTTTAATCGACAATAACGGTGGAACATGAAGTAATCAATTCCAATTAAGACATGTAAAGGTGAAACTAATAAACGGGGAATTTAAGATGACAAAACAACTTCACATCTAATGAGTAGAAGAACCTAAGAGACCTAGACGGTCAAATTTCCACAATTAAGCTTGCGCACGTACTCGTCACCTCGCGTACACGGCCTTCACATGACACAAGTCGCATAAATGACTCAAATCCTAAGGGGTAGTTCCCCCACACAAAGGTAGGCAAGATACTTACCTCAAAGAAGCTAGACCGTTACTCTAAAATGACCTTCTCGAGTGAAACAATCTTCGGACGGCTCAAATCTAGCTAACATAATATCAAATCATAAATAGAACTCATAGGAACCAATTTCGGATAATAAAACTTTAATTTTTAACAAAAATTAAAAAGTCAAACCAAAAGTCAACTCTCAGGCCCGCACCTCGAAACCTGATAAAATTCTCAAAACCCAAACACTCATTCCGATACGAGTTCAACCATACCAAAATTATCAAATTCCGATAACAAATCGTCCTCCAAATCTACATTTTTCGTTTTTGAAAAGTTTTACAAATTTCTCAAATTTCTTCCATTTGATTCACTAATAATTGATGCAACTAACCATGGAATTATGAAATATAATCACTTTCAGATATAGAACACTTACCCAAGATAAACTTGTGAAAAATCCCTCCAGAAACGCCCACAACCGGGCTCCAAAAATCTAAAATGAAATGAAGAAATGACCAAGTTCGATCCCTTATGTTTCTGTCCAGTTTTACATCTGCGGACAGATTTGCGCGCCTGCGAGCCCACTTTTGTGAGACAAATCTCGCTTCTTCCAATGCAATTTCCAACAACACCATTGCACATGCGACAGAAAGTCCGCTTCTGCGCAAACGCAGGTGCGAGCAGGTCATCGCTTCTGCGCTTCCTCCCCAGCCAGCTTTCCCCAGGTTGCTTCTGCGACCAGTAACACACTTCTGCGAGCACGCACCTGCAGTCCCTCATACGGAGGTGCGAAGACACCAGCAACCAAAAATTCCAGCAGCTTCAACAAGGCTTCAAACGATCCGAACCCCGTCTGAATCTCACCCGAGCCACTTGGGACCTCGTCCGAACATACCAACAAGTCTTATAACATAACGCGGACCTACGAACCTCCAAATCCTAATCCGGATGCACGCCTAAGTCCAAAATCACCATACAAAGCTATTGGGATCATCAAAACGCTATTTCGGAGTCGTTTACACAAAAGTCAAAATTCCGGTCAACTCTTACCGCTTAAACTTCTAAAACAAGAATCTTTCTTCCAAATTGATCTCGAATCATTTGAAATCCGAACTCGGCCATGCACGGACGTCATAACATATAATACAAAGCTGCTCGAGACCTGAAGCTACCGAACGGGGCACTAATCCTCAAAATGATCGGTCTGGTCATTATATTCTCCTCCTCTAAAACAATCGTTCGTCCTCGAACGTGCCAAGAACCACTTCGAAGTCTTCAAATCACTTAATGAACTTACCATACATATACTCGCGGGTGATCCCCCTTCACCCCAATCCACATAGTCCAGACAACACCATCTCAACTGAAGATTATTCCTTCCACCCATACTGATAGGCATTAGAACCAAATTTCTCACCTTTCATTTACTTCCAAAAGACCCGATTCCTACATCCACACACGGTACCAACCTCAACCAGCTGCAACAACATATGCCTACACCCACAAGGTGTAACCACGCGACGTAACACATCACACATATACCCATGACCACATATCTTATCACAATAGCTACCCATAATCAAATCCAACACGGGCAATTAACCCCATATCCGTTAGAACCCCGTTCCAAGCCTCCACAACACCGACAATGATGCAAGAAGCATGAAGACCTCATAACTATTCAATTGAATCAACAAGTCATATCTAACGCTACTTGGGCACCCACATCGCAAGCTAAAACCTTATAAGCACAATGCAAAAATGACTGGGTATGCAAAGAGAAACACATGAGAGAACTACTTAACAAGCCCGACAGGCACAACTCCTTATCAGTATCGTACTACAAATCAATTACACAAGGGAGAATCAAAACATATGAACTAATCACAAGGATCCCATCCTGATATAACTCCACCGCGGCACGCAACCTGGTTCAAACACACCAAATCACATGAAACCGTGAGGGTATCACCCTCAACTCTGAATCACAAGTAGAGTACACATCATACCAACTGAAACCTTTCTCTAATTCAATTCCGCCAATAAAATCACAACACATACTGAACTCCCACAACAGAGAGAATCTAAATCGCACGTCGTAACCCATCACCCAGAAATCACATCAAAACTACCGAAATGAGTAATAGAAAGTCACTTCTAGTCTCATAGCTCTCAATAATGAATAAAAACAAAAAGATAGACACGAGCTACCACTATAGAATCTCCCAACAGGGGTAAACACATAAATAGAGTACAAAATCACGAAACTCACCCATACGTGAAGCAAAATAGGAGGACTCACCCCGATAAACAGAACCGAAACAAAATGCGAGTGACGCTCCTCTATGATAAATCAAAACCATACATGTACAACATCATTTGGTGCAGCGGCCTCAGCCTTACCGTAGAAAATACATCAACGAGTTGGGCCTCCCCCTCTTAGGCGCCCTCTACTCGCCTGGCCTGCACCCCAAGTTGGCGATGCAGGGATATCAACAATTGAAGAAGAAATCATAGCCTGAATACCCCGTTGTGACACATCTGTCCAGAGTGTGGGACACTTTCTCACCATATGGCTGGCACCTCCACACTCAAAGCAACCTCTCTGCTGACGTGGCTGTGGAAGCTGTCCTGTACAGGTACCCCCGAGACCCATGGGCAACTAGAATACTGTGCGAAGCTTGTAGTGCAAACTGAACTGGTTGACCCACAAAATCTCTACCATACCGTACCCTGCCTCTAAAATAGGGACTAGTAGGTCCTCCGGTCTGCGAGGCCTCTTAGCCTCTCTTCCCTCTCTCTCCTGGCCCCGCATGCCTTCTAAGAGGCGAGCGATCTCTACTACCTGCCGAAATGAAACATCCGACTCCAACTCCTGAGCCATGCTAAACCGAATATCATGACTGAGCCCCTCAATGAACCTGCGGACTCGCTCTCTGACTGTAGAGGCCAAAACAGGTGCATGTCTAGACAAATCACTGAATCTGACAGCATACTCTGACACCGACATAGTGCCCTGACACAGCTACTCAAACTCCATGCGTCACGCTTCCCGAAGGGTATAGGGAACAAACTCTCTCAAGAACACCTTTGAAAAATGAGCCCATGAAAGTAAAGTTGCATCGGCCGAACTACCCAACTCGTACGCTAGCCACCACTGATATGCCGCTCCCTTAAGCTAGAACGCAATAAAAGCAACCCCGCTCGTCTCCACAATATCCATAATGCAGAGAATATGGTAGGTCTCCCCTAGGAAATCATGTGCATCATCTGAAGCCAAACCACTGAAAGTAGGAGGGTAATACTTCTTGAACCTCGCAAGTCTAAGTTGTTCTTCCTCATATGTTGTTGCCCTACCCACGGGCTAAACTGGAACAACTGGTTGTGTCGGCATGATACCTGAAACTTGACCAATGTGGGCTCGCTGCTCTGGAGTACGGGCGATGGGAGTTTGAGAACCTCCCTCGATCTGTGAAGTAGCTGGTGCAACCGGAATCACCCCCGCCTGAGTCGATGTACCAAACATGCTCCGGAACTGTGATAAAGTCTCTTGAAGTCCTAGGGTCACAATAGGCGCCTCCGGTACTTGTCCCCTAATCGGAGCTACTAGAGGCTCCTCAACTGCTGCTATGATAGGTGCTTTAGCCGTAGCACGTGCTCCTCCTCAGCCCCTGCCTCTGCCCCGACCCCTAGCAACACCGACTCTGGGGCAGCGTCATTGGTAACTGCAGCTCGTATCCTCACCAATTGTGGGAGAATAGAATGATAAAGGTTCAAACTCTGAGATTAATAAACTCGCACGATAGAAATGAAGGAAGTGAAACTGTCCTAATAGTTCCAGAGCCTCTCGAAGATAAGTACAGACGTCTGCGTACCGATCCGCAAGACTCTACTAAACTCGCTTATGACTCGTAACACATATGAACCCAGAGCTCTGATACTAACTTGTCACGACCCCAGTTTTCCTCTGTAGGATGTCGTGACGGCACCTAATCTCTACGACTAGGTAATCCTAACACTTATTGAATACATTGACAAAAATTAACCAACATAACTATTAAGCAAAAAGCGGATATTTCTAAATGAACTCAACATTTACAACATGAAGGAACATCCAAACACGATAGTACAAGTCATAAGCTCTACTGAGTTTGCTAGAAATTCCTATATACAACCGTTCAGAATAGAATTAAATAGTACAAGTACAATATCATAAGGTAACTCCGAGACCTGCGAACGCAATGACAAGTTTACCTTAAGTCTCCGCAGAAATGCTCGACCAGCCGGCTAGTAATCAACAATAACTAAGGCACCTGAATGTGCACAAAAATGTGCAGAAGTGTAGTATGAGTACACCACAACGGTACCTAGTAAGTATCAAGACTAACCTCGGTGGAGTAGTGACGGGGGACAGTCAAGACACCTACTGGACTAAACAACCTGAATAAGCGTGAAGGTGAACTAACAGAGAAACAAGATTAATATTAAGCTAAGCAGGATAAAGAATACAAAACAATACTTGCAATGATACACTATTAACAACAATATTTAACAGGAAACAGTCAGGTAATAATGCTGTAGAGTAAGCTGAACACAGTCTAAGTCCGGTGAAACCAAATAAAGAGAAAACCAACAACAACTCAATAAGAACAACCGCTTTCACACCAGATCTGTTCAAGCATTTTCACGAGGTACCGAACATCATAATCACAGTTCACGGGTCCCAATTCATGAACCCTAATCACTTGGCATCTTGTGCCCACATTACAATTCATAACCGCACAGACAACTCACGTGCCAGTAGAATAATCCTCACACAGAAGGTAAGTAGACAAGAGTATGTATAATGGACAATAACGACACGATTCATCTTCTAAAACCGATATGGGTGATTTAATTACGTGTATGCTTGTGCAAGTATTCTACCACAATTCAAGTCAACAAATAAGAGTAGAGGCAATGATTGGAACATAAGAAACAATCACCATGAAATGTACAGTGTAATAAAGACAACAATGGCGTTGAGCAACGACTAGTACAACAAGATTAGCTACATAGAACTGAGCAAACAGTGCAACACGGAGGAAAAAATGNGGAGGAAGACAATTAAAAGTACGCTGAGAAAAATAACAATCAAAGACAAGTACAAAAGAATGGGGAAATTACAATAGGAGCCTTACCGAGGTACCGCCTCATAGTCTCAAATCATAAAATGAATCACAACTTTTTCTTATATCACCGCGAGAGCCTTTATATTTAGTTTTGAAAATCATTTTCCAGAAATAGAATCCCGCGTTTTAGCCCACCTTATCACACTATATGGCTTCTAGTAGTTCCCCTACTAGCCACACGTTTCAAGTCCACCTTATTTCACCGCATGCGTTTCAACACCCAGACCTTATACCACCGCATACGTATCAATAATAACAACAACACGACAGAAACCTCGTGCAACACAATAACAACCGCACGACAGAAACCTCGAGCAAACACAATAACAACCACACGATAGAAACCTCGTGCAAACACAATAACAACCGCACGGCAGAAACCTCATGCAAACACAATAACAACCGCACGGCAGACACCTAGTGCAAACACATAACAATTCTTTCAACAACAAGAAGGGTGTCAAATCATAACATTCAAATAAATGACTTTCACAATATGTACCCACATGCCACATCATTTCCTCAAAACAGTTTTAACATCACAACCACACATAGCCGTCATCTCAACAACACTGAATACAACAGCAACAACGACAATAGCATGAGAATACGACAAGTAAATCAACTCAGGAATTACAGAACACAAAGAGACGGGAGAACGAGCTCACAAAGAAGGACACAACAGGGAATAATAGTCTCAACAAGAATAGCTCAACAAGGAAGAGATAATGTGCAGCAATGATTCTACAAATGTACAATTCGACGATAAGAGATATAACATGAATCAATAATTCCAAATAAGGATAAGTCAACAATGATAAGGGGTAACAAAACTTCATTTTAGTTGAGTAATTTCGGAAAAGATACAACAAATTCAATTAAGGATAAGTGATTATGGAAAAGAAGATAATAACTTCAATTAAGGATAGATAATTTATGGAAAAGATATTAATAACTTTAATTAAGGATAAGCAATTTGGGAAGGATAGCATGGCAATAGAGGAGGCAACAACTTCAGTTAAGGCGCATAAGAGTTTAATCGACAATAAGGGTGGACCATGAAGTAATTAATTTCAATTAAGAAACGTAAAGGTGAAACTAGTAAATGAGAAATTTAACATGACAAAACAACTTCACATCTAATGAGAAGAAGAACCTAAGAGCCCCAAACGGTCAAATTTTCACAATTAAGCTCGCGCACGTACTCGTCATCTCGCGTACACAGCCTTCACATGACACAAGTCGCATAAATGACTCAAATCCTAAGGGGTAGTTCCCCCACACAAAGGTAGGCTAGATACTTACCTCAAAGAAGCTAGACCGTTACTCTAAAATGACCTTCTCGAGTGAAACAACCTCCGGACGGATCAAATCTATACAATATAACTTCAAATCATAAATAAAACTCATAGAAAATAACTCCAGATAATACAACTTCAATCTTTAACAAAAATTAAAAAGGCAAACCAAAAGTCAACTCCAGGGCCCGTACCTCTGAACCCAATAAAATTCACAAAACCCGAATACCTATTCCTATACGAGTTCAACCATACCAAAATTATCAAATTCCAATAATGAATCGTCCTCCAAATCTCCATTTTTCGTTTTTGAAAAGTTTTACAAATTTCTCAAATTTCTTCCATTTGATTCATTAATAATTGATGAAAATAACCATGGAATTATGAAATATAATCACTTTTAGATACAGAACACTTACTCAAGACGAACTTGTGAAAAATCCCTCCAGAAACGCCCACAACGAGCTTCAAAAATCCAAAATGAAATAAAGAAATGACCAAGTTCAATCCCTTATGTTTCTGTCCAATTTCGCATATGCGGACAGATTTGCGTTCCTGTGAGCTCGCTTTTGCGAGACAAATCTCGCTTCTGCGAATGCACTGGCCAACAATACCATTGCACCTACGGTAGAAAGTCCGCTTCTGCGCAAACGCAGGTGCGAGCAGGCCATTGCTTCTGCACTTCCTTCGCTTCTGCGAAGCCTCCCCATCCAGCTTTCCCCAGGTCGCTTCTGCGACAAATAACATGCTTCTGCGAGCATGCACCTGTTGTCCATCATGTGCAGGTGCGAAGACACCAGCAACCAAAAATTCCAGCAGCTTCAACAAGGTTCCAAACGATCCGAATCTCACCCGAACCACTTGGGACCTCGTCTGAACATACCAACAAGTCTTATAACATAACGCGGACCTATTCGAGATCTCAAACTACATCAAATAATGTCGAAACTACAAATCGAACTTATGAACTTTCAAATCTTTTAACTTCCAAAACTCGTGCCGAAACATATCAATTTAACCCGGAATGACGTCGAATTTTGCACACAAGTTCCAAATGACATAATGGAGCTAATACAACTCTTGGAGTCGCAATCCGAGCCCAATATCAACAAAGTCAACTCCCGGTCAAACCTCTTAATCTTCCAAAACTTCAACTTCCCAATTTTTGCTAAAATGCATCAAATTGCCCTACGGACCTCCAAATCCAAATATGGACGCACGTCTAAGTCCAAAATTACCATACGAAACTATTGAAATCATTAAAATGCCATTTCGGAGTCGTCTATACAAAAGTCAAAATTTCGGTTAAGTCTTACTGCTTAAGCTTCTAAAACAAGAATCCTTCTTCCAAATTGATCCTGAATCATCCGAAATCCAAACTTGGCCACGCACGCACATTATAACATATAATACAAAGTTGTTCGAAACCTGAAGCCACTGAACGGGACACTAATACTCAATACAACCGGTCGGGTCGTTACATTGCAGTAGCAACTTACAAGCAGCTTACACGACATCTTCCTTTCTTCTATAAATAGAAGAGATTTTAGTTCATTATGTACATCAATTTGAAATTGAATAATATATCAATCTCTCTCTATACTTGTCTATGATTTATTTACTTTATAGTTTTTATTTTATAACACTTATTAATTATTATCTGCTTATATAGTTATTTTCCTTGTGAGAATTCTTCTCTACTTAAAAGATACTAATGACAATGCAAGCTAATAGGATAAAATTACCTCAGGGCCCTCTGCGTCACAGTGACCCTGCCGGGGCAATCCAGTCACCCGGAGTTCAAGTTCGATCTATTACGTTATTTTTTTTCCATAAAAGAAACGAGAGACAAGAAAACATCTTTGATTACGATTAAAAAGAACAATCTCAAATAGACCAAGATCCAATTTTGGGTCATTTTTTGGTGAAGCGGGTAGTGAGTCCTAAGTCAGAGACGTGTAAGGCCAGGAGCTGGTTTGGGGAATCACAACATTCTATGGGAATCTTAGGAAAATGCCCCAAATAAGTCATAACTTACCAACCTCTAGTCATTAATCATAGACTTACCAAAACTTGCCAAGCATATACAAAAATTAAAACCTAAATAAATAAGGATTCTTTCTTTTTAAAAATCACACGCAAAAAATTTCTTCCATATTTTAAAGCGTGATCAGCAACATTAGATGAAATACGGAAAGGAAAATTCATGTATGAGATAGCTAATAAAGTGTATGAGATAGCTAATATATATATATATATATATATATATATATATATCCAAAATTCCAAAAAACTAAGTAAAAAAGGAATCTTTTTCAATGGGTATGGATGAAATTCATTGAAAATATATAGATGAGTCAATATAGAAAATTTGAGAAAAATTTGAGGTGATTTGGACTAATTTGGTATCAAAATCAGTAGTTAAAATCGAGTTCAAAAATTCTTCCGTGACATATGTATCGAACATGTATCATACAGGTATACATGTGATACACATTTTATATAAATATGATACATATGTGATACACAAATGTATCACTCGTTCATCTTCTACTTCGAATTTCCAATTCAAACCACCTCAAAACTCTACCAAATCATCCTAAACTAATATTTAAACTCCTTAAGATATATCCAATATATTCCAACAATACCCACTCAAAAGAAAGAAAAATTTTGAAATTTTTTAGCTACAAAAAGCTAATTGACTAATATTGATAATATTTTATAAATGGCCAAATACATCGGCAATCCCTTAAAGTTGTATCAGCTTTTCACTTTACTACTTATTCTTCAGTCTGTTCCATTTAGTCACTTCAACCAACCCTTTAGTGTGTCACTTAAACAATAAAATTCCGACCCATATTAAAACAAAAGCGCGTGTGTGGAAGCGATGTCCATGTGTAATTTCAGCCGAATAAATATACGCCATGTGGATATATTGTCCACGTAATTCACTTGGATACCGGTTGAACCGTTAAAAGGCTTGATTATACACTAATAAGGAATTACCCATCCCTATTTTTTACCTCCATCAGTCCGTAAAAAGAATAAAAACCCTAACTCGACAAATTTCACTACGAATCACTTGTTCATGCTCCCAAATCCATCGGCTTGAATTCGTTTGTCTTTATTTTTTTTACTAGTAATTAACATTTGTTGTTTATCCACAGTTATTTATTGTTTATTATGGTTGCATATTAGTAACGTGGTTTTTGGAATCTCAGAACCAAAGTTTAAGTTTTTTCTCCTCTTTTTTGTCGAATCTTTCTCACTTGCCTTTGTTTTTTCGTGCTTTGTCTTTCTCAATGTAGGGTAAAGTATGTCTGGGGACACCTTTATTCTTGTACGCTTTCATCATAGTGGAACCTTTACCAAATCTCCAGACGCAAAATATGTCACCAATATAGAGGTGAATGAATTTTCTATTGATCAACATCACTTCTTCTTTTTTAAATTTAGTTATTATACAAGGGGTTGGGGTACCACAGTATTGGGAGTTTTTATGTCTTTAACCCTAATTCTAAAGAATTTGTGTTGATGGAAAATGATAAACAATTATATAATATTGGTTGCCACTGTACAGATGGGGAATTAAATGTGTATGTTTTACATGTTATTGATGAGATTGTTGACATATTTGTCCCAGCTAGCTATTTATGTGGACCAAAAATTACTCAAGTTAGTAGTGACTCAATAAATAAGTCATTTAGGGAAACAATTGAATGTGATCCAGATAATATAAATACAGAAGAGCCTCTCGAAGAGCCTCCACTAGAAGAGGCTCAAGCTGGTGTTGCAGTTAAAGATTTTTCTGCTGAAGAACTAAATGTTGGTGGTATAGAGGATTTTATTGCTGAGAAAGATGATTCTATTCTTGCAGAAGATGAAGTTATTGGTGGTGAAGAAGGAGTTGAATCAGATGTAGATAAAATTTTTGATGAGGATGATAGTGAGGTTGATTGAGAGTCATAAGAAATGATAGGAGAAATAAAAAGAAGGCTAGTAGAAGAAAGAAACAACCTGAAACTGCTGAAGTACCAATAGGAGAAGCTGGAATTGATAGAGGTTTTGAAGATATAGGGGTGAACAAATAAAAGAAATATGCTGGCAGATTAGGAGGTGATGAAGAATTCATAGATAGTTCATATGTTGGAAGTGATGACACCAATGAAGAGCTGGATGTGGACTTTAAGCCAGGTGTTGACATTCTAAGTAGAAGGAAGATCACAAAGGTTAGATATGACCCAGACTATGTAGTTTCAATATTTGAATTGGGCATGATATTTGAGAATACTAAGGTATTAAGGAAAGCAGTGACTGATTATGCAACTGAGTACAAGGTTCAACTGAAGCTTAGACCCAATGAGAAACATAGAGTAAGGGTAAGATGTAAACATAAAAGATGCATATGGGAGTTGTTTGCTAGTATTGATAGGGATTCTAATGACTTTATGGTGAATAAATACTACCATGTTAACAAGTGCCAATCATTGAACATAAACAAGTTGTGCAATTCCAAGTACATTGCTAACAAATTCAAAAAGAGCTAACTGTTGCATCTTATATGAGGATCTGGGAAATTCAGGAACTTGTTAGAGAGAATTTGGGATTGTATGTAGGAAGAACGATTGCTTATAGGGCCAAACAAATAGTTCTTAGAAAGTTTATGGGGGATTGAAATTTGGAGTTTCCTAGACTTTGGGACTATGTTGACAATATTAAAGAAACAAATTCTGGTAGCTCTTGTTGGGTAGAAATTCACAGAGAATCAGAGCCTGGTAAGAACTTGTTTAAGTGCTTTTATGTTTGTTTTGATGCGTTGAAAAAAGGTTAGCTAGAAGGTTTGTAGGAAGATCATTGGCTTTGATGGGTGTTTTCTAAAAGAACATTGCAAGCGTGAATTAGTGGTTGCTATAGGATGAAATGGAAACCAACATATGTTTCCTATTGCATGGGATGTTGTACACCATGAGACCAAACATTCATGAAGATGGTTCATTAGACACTTAATGGAAGATCTGTAACTAGGATATGGTCAAGGTTTAATAGTAATGTCAGACATGCAGAAGGTAAATATTTTTCTATTCTAGCTTATTAATAGTAGTACCTTTTTGTGGTTTAATTCCTAATATTTTATTTTGCCTATATTTTTATGTAGGGATTTTTGGCAGCTGTAAAAGACTTGTTACCTGAAGCAAAAGTCAGGATGTGTGCAAGGCACATATGGTCCAATTAGTGAAGGAAATGAAAGGGAGAAGAACGAAAAAAGTAATTCTGGAAGGTTTAAAAGGCAAGCTATATGTTTAAATACAGCAAAGAAGTTTCCAACAGAAGGAGACTTGGCTCACAGAAGATATGTGAAGACATGATGAAGTATCCAAGGGAGGCATGGTGCAGAGCCTTCTTCTAAGAATATTTCAGGTGTGACATAGTAGAGAATAACATGTGTGAGACTTTTAATTCATGGATATTGACTTCTAGGCACAAGAGTATTATTACCATGCCAGAGGAAATTAGATATAAGATCATGGCTAGACATGTTGATATGATTAAGTTTGTTGAGACATAGGTTTCATATATATCACATATGGCTAAGCTAATATTAAAAGAAAACAATGAGTTAGCTAGACAATGCACAATTATATGAAATGGTCATGATGAATTTGAAATCAAACAGAAAGAGTTAAGGTTTGTAGTAAATACTACATTCAAGACTTGCACTTGTAGGTTGTGGAAGTTGAGAGGCATCCCATGTGAACATGCAGTGTGTGCATATTATTACTTATAGAAAGGATAAATTCCTACAGACTTATGGGCACTTCATTCAACCAATTCCTAACTTAGAAATGTGGCCTATGAGTAACAATCCTCCAATTGAATCACCAGCACCAAAGCCAATGCCAGGCAAACCCCAAAAGAATAGAAGAAAGGCCAAGAATAAACCGGCAAAAAAATAGAGCAAGCGGTCCAAAAAAAGGAGTTAAAATGACATGTTCACGATGTCATCAACTTGGCCACAACAAAAAAGGATGTACAACAAGGATGAACTGTACTATACAACTATTTTTTAATGTGATATCTTCATTACATTTTCTGTAACTTCATTATATTTTTGTTTCTTTATTATTTCAGAGTGGCCCTGGAGAGTCTTCAGCTACTACAAGGCCAACAAGCGGTGTGCAATTACTGGAGGAAGGGGCAATGGTATACCAATTGATGCAATTAATGGAGGAAAGGGCAGAGAAAGGGGAAATGGTATACCAATTGGTGAAACTACTTGAGGAAGGGACAGAGGAAGGGAAAGAGGAAGGGCCAGTAGTACAACAATTAGACCTACCAGGGATGTATTTCCAGATGCAATTCCTCAAACTGCTCCTAGAGGAAGGGATACAATACCAAGAGGAAAAGGAACTTCAACTGGTGTGAAAAGGGGCATAGGAAGTGCACCTGAAGTTGGATCTTCATCTGCTGCTGGCCAAAAAAGGCCAAACATGCTAGATTTGGATGCCACACTAACCCAGAGACTGGAAGGACAGTCCTTAATTTAAGTACAATTCAAACATTTTGTTCCTTTACTTTATAACTTTTTCCTATCTAATATTAAAGGCTTTATACCTTTTCAGCCTAGTACTTTTGGTGAAAGAGTTATCAACCATGGGAATAGATTGAGTAGTACCACTCTTGTGCAGCCAAGTAATAGAATTAGGCTACCAGGACTAAGATGGAATAGAGAAGATGCAATTACTATTTTTCAACTTCAGCAAATGAGTGCAAGTCGAAGAAACAGAGTTGGACAACCCACAAATCAACAACCACCATAAAAAAATACAACTCAAGTGATCATGGATAAATTTGCCAAGAAATAGCTTCAGTTACTTGGATTCTATAGTTGAAAGTCTTTAGTTTTGTTTTGTTGAACCTCTTGTTGGTAAATGTAATTTGCAACAATATGTACTGTATTTTGTTGAACCTCCTTTTACCATTTTTTTTATTACTTGTAATGTGCTGCACTTTTTTCATATTTATAGAACTTTTTTTGGATTGTGTGATTTCATTCACTTTTGTTATTATGTTTGAAGCAGTTATCTATTGAAAGAAATGTGTCTTGCAAGTCGTTTACAGCTTCTATAATACAATATGAGCAGGTTATAATCTGAAATTTTCTTTTGAATTTTGTGATGTTTGGATTACAAAATCCTATTTTGTTACCAATTTCTTCCCATTTCATTACATTACAGAATACTTGAATTAATTTTAAGATCGTATGGAGCATAAACAATGTTACCAATTTCTTGTATCTAATGGCAATAGGCATAAACTGAGCATTCCAACAACTGTTTCTTAGAACCAATACGACCAAAATATGATTCAAATATTGTGAATTACATTAACAACTAAATATGCTGTAAACATCCTATAACAACTTGTTACACAAACAACATCCAAATAACATAAGGTACCAACTACAAAACACTATCAAATACTAACAACACTAACAACCATTCCACAAATATACTATCAACTACCTTCAGCCACTTCCAAATTTTGTTGGCATCAACAATCGCAAGAATAACAACACAACCAAATAATTACGGCAAGTAGTGGAATAACAAACAACAATTTATTCCTCCATTGTCTAGCTCGTTCCCTTTCTTGATAAAAAGCCTTGACTCTCTTCAACAAATCCCAAATAACTTTATTTGTTTGGTCAACAAATGCCTTCTCAAACCATCTGAAATAGTTACATCATCCTTTGTCCTATAAAACATATCCGAATAAATCAATTGAAAAAATTGACCATTTCATACCAATGTAAAGATCAAAGAAATAGAAAAGATTATCGAAATATATACTTACTATGCCAATTTTGCATACAAAAATACCTTCAGCATGGGTTTGCTGAACTCTATGAGATTTTAAACACACATGCCCGACCACATCGGCACGAATCAATCCTCTTTGAATTTTGAGACATTGTCAAGCAACAAACAGAGAGAGAAAAGATGTGAAGAGAGCTTCAACTGAAAATCGAAGGAGGACGGGGGTCTTCAAATTGGAAAAAAAATTTAATCTTGGCAAAGAAATTCAGGTTGAAGAAGAGGAATTAGGGCATGGAGAAAAAGAAGAAAGGGGAAAAGGGGGTTAATATAACGTGAGTTTTGCATTTTTACCGTTGGAATAGTCCATGTCAGACTATTTTTTTTACATTCACATGCTCATTATATTTGATTCACACATGAAGTGCCTCGTGGGATTTTAGTGTTTAAGTGACACACTAAAGGATTGGTTGAAGTGGTTATATGGAACGGACTGAAGAATAAGTAGTAAGGTGAAAAGCTGATACAACTTTAAGGGGCTGCCGATGTATTTGGCCTTTATGAATTGGCTAATTTTTGTACTAACTTATGGACTGACATAACTGGTAATTTTCCTTAATATTATTGAATTGAAACTCAGAAAATTTGGACTAGTATTTTAAAAGGCATGGGCGTGAGGCAAGATTTTTTTCTGATAGGGGGCGAGGCGTAAGCCTCGAGACATGAGGCGTAAGCCCCACGAATCTTTAAAAGCTTTAATTCATTAATTAATAATATTGTATAATAACACAAAACAATACATAAAATAAATTAAAAGTTCAAGAAAATTTAAAAAATTAAAGTAAAAAAATATCTAGCATATTTTTACAAGTATAAACAATATAATAATATTAAAGTTACTATAAACTATAAATCAACTATAACGTCTTAACTTTTAAAATATTAAAAATCATAATTTCTTAAAAACATATTATCAAACTACATATTTTACATCCCTAAAAGTAAATACTCTATAAATTTCATCAGTGCTGTAATTTAAAAATATTACTCCTTCATGCGTAAAATAGAAAATTACTTTTAAATAGTAAAATAATAAAAGTGTGATAATTTTGAGAGGCATAATGAAGATCTAACAAGTAAATATATAAATTATGGCTATCTATTTTTAGAAGAAATATTCAAATAATATTAGTTTTGGCTATCTATAGTTCGTTATTTGAGTTATTCACAATCTTCGTAATCCTAATTAGAATAGAACTTTAATCTTCTTAATCCTTATTTGAATAGAACTTTAATCGTTCATTTGTTAATGAATTTTGAGAGTCAACAATACTAATTAGTGAATTAGATACATGATTTGTATAGGAACTATTAGGAGAGCATCGAGCATTGAACGTGTTTAGGGCGTACAGTCGAACACTTGGGGGCATAAGCCTTACTTAATTAAGCCCCACACATGAGCCTCAAGGCATTCTGATAGTGCCCCGTCCCGAGCGAGTTCTAAAAAAGCCTTTTAAAACGGAGATTTGAACTATATTTTAAATTCAAGACATAATAGATTATTAGTTCAAATTAATATTATCGCTAATATAATTAGTTTAATTATTTCGACACAATCAAACTAATTTAAGTAAAAGTCCATTAAGATAATTCGTTCAGTCGGGCTTCAAATGATAAACTCACACAACGCCGTTATCCACAACTAAAAATAAAAATCCTCAATAAGCCGAAAAATCATCACAAAGACGCAAAAGAGAGCTCTAAAAGTTAAGAATTTTAAGAATCCCTCTACAAGTTGCAAGCAATGAAACACTTCCATACAAGTTTCAAGTATTGAATCATTTTCATATATGAAAAAAAAAATCATACAAGCTTCAAGTACCCAAGGATCAAGAACAGGTAAATCATATATAAAGGCGTTCCAAATTCGAGGTCCTAATCAAATTCAAGATCAAACTTCAAGCCCTTGAATNCATAATAACACGAAACAATACATAAAATAAATTAAAAGTTCAAGAAAATTAAAAAAAATTAAAGTAAAAAAATATCTAGCATATTTTTACAAGTATAAACAATATAATAATATTAAAGTTACTATAAACTATAAATCAACTATAACGTCTTAACTTTTAAAATATTAAAAATCATAATTTCTTTAAAAAAAATTATCAAACTACATATTTTACATCCCTAAAAGTAAATACTCTATAAATTTCATCAGTACTGTAGTTTAAAAATATTACTCCTCCATGCGTAAAATAGAAAATTACTTTTAAATAGTAAAATAATAAAAGTGTGATAATTTTGAGAGGCATAATGAAGACCTAACAAGTAAATATATAAATTATGGCTATCTATTTTTAGAAAAAATATTCAAATAATATTAGTTTTGGCTATCTATAGTTCGTTATTTGAGTTATTCACAATCTTCTTAATCCTAATTAGAATAGAACTTTAATCTTTTTAATCCTTATTTGAATAGAACTTTAATCGTTCATTTGTTAAAGAATTTTGAGAGTCAACAGTACTAATTAGTGAATTAGACACATGATTTGTATATGGTGCAGTACTTGGGGGCAAAAGCCTTACGTAACTAAGTCCCACACATGAGCCTCAAGGCATTTTGATAGTGCCCCGTCCCGAGCGAGTTCTAAAAAAGCCTTTTAAAACGAAGATTTGAACTATATTTTAAATTCAAGACATAATAGATTATTAGTTCAAATTAATATTATCGCTAATATAATTAGTTTAATTATTTCGACACAATTAAACTAATTTAAGTAACAGTCCATTAAGATAATTCGTTCAGTCGAGCTTCAAATGATGAACTCACACAACGCCGTTATCCACAACTAAAAACAAAAATCCTCAATAAGCCAAAAAAATCATCACAGAGACGCAAAAGAGAGCTCTAAAAGTTAAGAACTTTAAGAATCCCTCTACAAGTTGCAAGCAATGAAACACTTCCATACAAGTTTCAAGTATTGAATCATTTTCATATATGAAAAAAAAAAAATCATACAAGTTTCAAGTACCCAAGGATCAAGAACAGGTAAATCAAATATAAAGGCGTTCCAAATTCGAGGTCCTAATCAAATTCAAGATCAAACTTCAAGCCCTTGAATTCAAATTAATAAAACTCAAGATCAAGCTATCAAAGCCATTGGATCAACAATTAAAAGAGAAGAAACGATAGATACTTTCTCCAAACTTAGAGAAATTCTACGGCTTGCGACACTCATTGTACTAATTTGTTACACGATTCTTCTTGTCTTGATTTTCACATGCACGAAGTTTTTTGTCACAGGCAAATTGCGATACTAATACAAATTTAAATTAATTATCATATCATAGCAATAAATAAGTGAGGAATGAGGGGTAATATGGCCGTTGTTCTGCTACAGAAAGGATAAGAGACGCGATATGATTCGCATCAATCATTTCCCTCGATGGTCTTTGAGTTTCAGGCAAACATCTTGTGCTCGGCGGCTAGAACTCAAAGCAAATAGTAACATTTGCTGTTGGTGCCTGTTTTGAGCCACATCCAGCAAAAATTACAGAATTCCTAACTGCTATCATTAATCACTGGCTTCACCGTGCAACACATTTTAAGGTTGGACGTAGTACTGGCAAAATAGGAAATTATGACCTCAAATAATCAGAATGCTGCCAAGCACTAGACCTCAGTGGTTAGCACGTAAAGATCCTCTTCAGAACCACCTTTAAGTCATCTTCGACTGCCCCATTGTCATTTCTCTATCTCCTCCTGAATATGACCGTCTGCATTAAAAGATGAAGTTAAATAAAACATTGATGACCCCTCAAATATTACCAGTCCAAGCCTGCAAAGAAATCTAAACTCTAACCAGGAAGTCCAACAGCCAAGTTCGCCTGCTGATCAGCATCACAGTTTGATTCCTAACAAAAAGAGAGTTGAAAACTTTTACATCTCAAAAAATACCAAGGTAAGAACAAGGTAATTGATCAAACCATAATGAGGGCTCTAATCCAAATTTGGTGCTATTATATAATAAGTTTGTGATTGATAAAGTGAGACAAGCATATAAACCAAGAATAAAGGGGTAGAGACGATTTTTTACGTTACCCGAAGAACATGAATGATGCGGAAAGAAAGAAACCTATCCTTCAGTTGTTTTGCCTGCTGAAAAAGCGTAGAGATGTTTTGATTTTTAACCTTCCACAGACCCTGGATCTGTTCGGAAGGATATACACTTTAATGGATCAAAACCAAGCAGATAAAAGCAAATAATAAAATAAGAAACAAAACTGTAAAATAAACTCTGATGACGCCAATGCAAAAACCTTGTCAAAAGACCAATTTTAGAAGCTATAATAAAACATCTCGGAGATATAACTAAGCTCGTCAAAGACTTTAAAGAGTTCATAGAGAAAACAAATGTATGTTGATTCTTTTTCCCACTAAGAGAATCTTCTTGAATGGACAAGAACTATTTGCCAGTTTCTACATTTTCCCTCTCTATCTTTACCCAGCAGTAAAAGGAATCACTCTTTTCGGGGTTTGTCCAACTCAGCCAACTTACTGTAAACTCTAGATCAATGGCATTGTCACTAAAGCATGCAGCCATTATTTGTCTAAGAACATCTGTTAAGATTCCCCATTGCCTTGAGATACTCAAATCAGGTCGTCTTGCACTAGGTAAAACTGAACACTGATGACGGAGACCTGATTCATTCTACCATTACCAAACTTCCGTTCTTTTTCAACTGAGAATCATTAGTTGGATCGCAAGTTAATCATTACTACCTTATGCTAGAAGGGTCATTTACATTAAGAACTACATTGAAGTGACTTGACAAATGGGTCCAGGGCTCGAAAAAATTGTCAGACCTCTTTATCCTATAGAAACAAAAGAACTACATCGAAGTGACGTGAGAAATGGGTCCACGGTTCGAAAAAATTGTCAGACTTCCTTGACCTTTTTTAATTAACCGTGGTGTCTGGGCTAACTTGCACGATCATCGACTAATTCCATACGGTACCTGCTACCTCCTACCAGCACAAAGGTACCCGGTAATTTTGTCNGTCATTTACATTAAGAACTACATTGAAGTGACTTGACAAATGGGTCCAGGGCTCGAAAAAATTGTCAGACCTCTTTATCCTATAGAAACAAAAGAACTACATCGAAGTGACGTGAGAAATGGGTCCACGGTTCGAAAAAATTGTCAGACTTCCTTGACCTTTTTTAATTAACCGTGGTGTCTGGGCTAACTTGCACGATCATCGACTAATTCCATACGGTACCTGCTACCTCCTACCAGCACAGAGGTACCCGGTAATTTTGTCCACCAAAGCTTGGATATATGAGAAGAAACCACCTAGTGTTTTTTCCTAAGATGGGATTTGAACATGAGATCTTATGGTTCTCAATCCTCTTCATTGACCAATAGGCCACACCCTTAGAGGCCCTCCTTGACCTTAAAAATATGCATATAAGGATCCCATTCATATAGCTGAAGTTGAAAGAAGGAAGAAAACTTTGCTTGACGTACAATTCCAAGTACATGTTTGATTGTGCAGCGACACAAAGGAGAAAAGTAGATATCAAGAAATAAGAAGTCAAAAATACAAGAATAAACAAATACTATGGGCAACGCACCTGCATACAAACAAGTTTGGAGTCACCCTGAGCACGAATACTTGTAAACCCTTTGCTATGTGCATATTTCAAACCCAAGATAAAGCCTCGATATTCAGCAACACTGGTTGTTGCTATTCCTAAACCTTCACGCAGCCTACAAATCTATTAATCGGAAAGTTGTAATAAAAGTGCGACGAGAATAAGGAAAAGGAAATACAAATCCAAGAAAAGTAATTATTACCAAACTTCCGTCATCAGCTCGTACCACAGCTCCTGCACCAGCTTGTCCCGGATTTCCTTTCGAAGAACCATCAAATTCAAGAGTACAAGATCGCTGCTGAGAATAACCAGGATCAGGTTCTTTCCATCCCAACACCACAAACCATCAAGAAAATTTATAAGAGATCGACCTGATAGTTGGCCGCAAATTCACCATAAATTCGTTAAATTAAGATTTATTAGCTTCACCGACTTCCCATTGAGTATAAAGACAATTTATTTTGTTAATTAGATATACTGAAAGCATTTATGTTTTACAATTAGCTATCATCTTAACAGCCACTCACACCAGATGATAGAGCTTGGTCACCCTTAGGAAGATCTAACTTGATATGCTTTCTTAGGGAATCATTTGAAATAACTGCTGATCCAACAGCATCCTGCAAATAAACATGCCAATAAACAAGATAGATTCCAGTACTGTGGCAAGCCAAACACGTTATGCAGGGTAGGAAAACAAGAAATTAGTATTTCTTTTTTGTAAGAAATGTAAGTCAGTTGAAACTACTTTGAGCCAAAATTTACGTAATATACCTCTCCAAGAGCCAGGTAGTAGAATGCAGTACAGCAATAAAATACCATTGAAAGTATACAGTTTGACACACGCAACTCTATGTACTTCGCATACAAAAAGATGTCAGAATTCATCAAATTACAACATTTAAACAACCTAAATATGTTCTCTATCAACCAATAGGAGGTAACAGTTCCTCTCTAATGCTTAATGCAAATTTTGCGAAAAAATCTTTCGCCTAAGATAAGAACACTAATTAAAAAGACAATGGTTATCCATCTAGTTCATTTAAACTACTCAGCACTCCCGAAAATTCATCCTAAGTATTTGTTTTGAGGAAAAAGGTTTCCCATCTAGTCATTAAACCTAGCCTGCACTCCTGAAAGTTCAGGACTATAGCTCTTAATTATCTTTTCCACTAATATCAGACTAGTAATAGGAAATCTTTTTTATTATGACAACAAATCTGTCCAGGGTCAACACTTAGGACAAACCCCAGACTAGTAATAGGAAACTTTTTATCGATATTTGAGGGTGCCCTTGAAAATGTTAGTCAATCAAGGGGGAAAGTTCAAGTCAGAAAGAAATAAAAGAAACATCAAAAGATGTTAACACATTTTCATATATATATATATATATATAATTTTTTTTTATTTTTTTTTTTTCATTTTCACCATTTTTCTGTTTTGTCAAAGCACAGACGTGGTAAACTGGGATCACCCAGTCATCTAATGAAAATACTTGACACACAGGTCACATGAAATTTCAGATCTCCACAATGCTATTAAACCAGAGGACAGAAATGTTTGTCAATTNCTGCACTCCTGAAAGTTCAGGACTATAGCTCTTAATTATCTTTTCCACTAATATCAGACTAGTAATAGGAAATCTTTTTTATTATGACAACAAATCTGTCCAGGGTCAACACTTAGGACAAACCCCAGACTAGTAATAGGAAACTTTTTATCGATATTTGAGGGTGCCCTTGAAAATGTTAGTCAATCAAGGGGGAAAGTTCAAGTCAGAAAGAAATAAAAGAAACATCAAAAGATGTTAACACATTTTCATATATATATATATATATTTTTTTTTTTATTTTTATTTTTTTTTTTCATTTTCACCATTTTTCTGTTTTGTCAAAGCACAGACGTGGTAAACTGGGAT
>AWOL01S0209292.1:3677-25456 GCA_000715115.1 Nicotiana otophora
ATCATGTGGAGGAAGCGGGGTATATCCCTGTGGCGGAGAATGGTAAGAATATTGCTGAAGAATGGTAGGTAGTCTGATGAGTAGATAGATGTGGTAGAATAGATGTGTGCCTAGAAGATTGTTGCAGTCCATCAGCAGCGGAGGGATGAAAGTGTGGAGTGGAGGGAAGAGAGCGTATAGCACCACCATCATGATCAATAGGCTTCTTATCCTTTCTAGACCTACCTCGACCCCTACCGGTCATTTGCATAAATTAAAGAAAATATTAGAATTGAAAATATAAATCTATATAAGTTGAGAGCGCTTGAAAAAACTAACATGCTAGTCGTCTTCGAAGTATCCTTCCTCNTAAAGAAAATATTAGAATTGAAAATATAAATCTATATAAGTTGAGAGCGCTTGAAAAAACTAACATGCTAGTCGTCTTCGAAGTATATTTCCTCGTCCGAAAATTCTTCTTCTTCACTTATTTCATTTTCATTAAGTGATTCTTCATCCTCATTTTCTATAATTGTTATTTCCTCCATATCAAATTCTTCTAATATGAGTTGAGGATGCTCCAAGTCATTTTCTAACTGATCATCCACTATTTGGTTAACACTTGACGTATCATTTTGGTAAGTAATATCTAGTACATTCTTAACTTCCACCCTACCAACAGGCTTAGTTTTGATTACAACCAACCAATAAACCTTATCCCTCCGCAATGAATATGGAGTATAATACACTTGCCTAATTTTTCCTTCAATTATAAAAGGATCATAGCGATCATACTCTCTCTTTTTATTAACCTCCATTATGTTGTACTGCGAGTGTACATTTGTACCTTTTCTAGGTATTGGGTCAAACCACTTGCGTCGGAAAAGTATGATCTTCTTATTTGGCCAATCCAAATATGATAATTCTAGAATCTCTTTGATCACACCATAATAATCATTTTCCCCATCCTGGTTGCCTTCACTACCTTTGACACACACCCCTCTGTTATAGATTTTTTAATACTTGGAACATTTCTCGGTGTAAAATTTATAACCATTCACAAAATACTTAGACATAGTTGTAACCGTAGGTGCAGGTCCCCAAGATATGTCTTTCAAAAATTGATTAACACCATTTTTTGGATTATTGACGTACATGTAGTGTTAAATAAATCACAAGTGAGCAAGTATATTCACAAGTGACCAAGTATGTATATTCACATGCAAGAAATTATGTAAGATGCACTTACACACTTTTTAAACCATGCCTCAAATGTAGAATATACAGCATCATGGCCAAATTGACTCACGAAGTCACTGAGCGGCACATTGAAAATTTTGTTATTTGCATCAACCAAATTAAATAATAGTCCATGTAAATTAATCTTACATCAACACTTACTTAAGAAAGGGTTGAACTTCCAGATAATTTAGCAACACATGATTTGAAGCTGATTTGTATTCCATGCTACTTAGGCCCAGTTTTGTTCGATCTTTAGAACCTCGGCCTGGTTGATTGAATATGGACATTGATGGATATAATGGATCAATCTCAATCACGACATTGTGCCGATTGGGCCTATTTCTAGCACATGGCACATGACTGTCGAAGTAGTAAGAACAAAAATGGGTAGTTTTCTTTGCAAGATAGGCTTCGCATATGGATCCTTCAATCCTAATGCTTTGTTTAACAAATCGTTTACAATTGCCGATAGTCCAACAAATTGTCATATTAGACGATAAAGTTAAAGAAAATTACAAGAATAAATCAAGGTTTGATCATTACCTCTTGAATGGATACATCCACCTGCATTGAACTGGCCCTCCAAGTCGCACCTCGTGTATAAGGTGAATTGGAAGGTCTTCCATGACATCAAAGAAACCACATGGAAAAATCCTTTCCAGCTTATTACTCATTACAGGAATGTTCCAATTCATTTGAAATAGGTTTTCTTCCCTTAATGTGGTAGAACATATGTCTTTGAAGAACAGACTTTTCTCTATGATGGGTTTCCGGATATTTTCAAGCAAACCACAAAATGCAATAGGGATTAAGGTTTTCATGAAGATATAACGGTCATGACTTTTCATATGAGTCAGCTTTCCTTCAACCATATCGGCACATTTTCCAAGGTTCTAAGCATAGCCATCGGGCATCTTTAGGTTTGCAACCCACTCACAAATTTGTCATCTTTGTTCCAAGGTGAATGTGTAGCTAGCCTTGGGCTTGAACACCTTACCATTGTTTGCAAACTGCAAATGTAATTCAGGTCGTCTGCAATATACTTGCAAGTCCAGTCCAGCATTTGGGCTATCTTTTGTCTTATTCTTATCATCTATCACTGTGTTGAACAAATTGTCAAAATAGTTCTTCTCAATATGCATGATATCAGGATTGTGTCGGAGAAGATTATACTTCCAATATGGCAACTCCCAAAATATGCTCTGTTTTTTCTAGTTATGAGTAACACTATATCCAAAAAATCTAGAAGGTGGGGCCTTGATAACTTTAGTGAAGTTCTGAACCCTCTCCCAAATTTCCTCACCGAACAAAATTGGTAGAAAATCACGTTCAACTGTATTCTTTTTTAATGTGTTCTTCATCCTTCTGAACTCACGATCAACTGGTAAGAACTGAAGATGACAATCAAACCATGACTGCTTTCGGCCATGTCTTAAAGTGAACGCTTTACCATTTTTCATGCAGTAAGGACATTCTAACTTTCCAGCAATCATCTAGCCAGAAAATATTCCATACGCAGGAAAATCATTAATGGTCCACATTAAATTAGTAGTGAAGTTCTGAAATTTTGCTTAGTTGATATGTCATATGTCTCAACTCCATCATACCACAACTGTTTTAGCTCATCAATCAAAGGTTGCAAATATACATCAATCAAACTCTTTGGATTGTGGGGACCGGAAATAACACGATTTAAGAAAATATATGGACTAGGCATAAATATTTCTGGCGGAAGATTATACTGCGTAATAAAGACCGGCCAGCATGAATATGGTGTTGTAGAAACAAAAAGTGGCGTGAAACCATCAGCACACAAACCCAACCGAACATTCCTTGATTCACTAGCATAATTTGGATACGTCCTATCAAAATGCTTCCAAGCTTTCCCATCTGAAGAATGACACATAACACCCGACGACCTTCTATTTTTATAGTTCTATCTCATATGAGGAGCGGAACTCATCGATACGTACAACCTCTTTAATCTAGGAATAAGAGGTAAGTAATACATCAACTTCACAACAACCTTCTTCCCGCTGGAAACCTGCTTAAAAATAGTTTTTTCACAAAATTTATAACTTTCTAAATCAGCATCACCCTTATAATACAACATGCAACCATCTTCACAATAATCGATTCTCATAGACGAGAGTCCTAACTTAGAAACNTTTTAGCCTTATAGAAATCTTCAGGTATGTTGAAAGTTGGGTCAACTAGTTCACTCATAAGGCCAATGAAATAATCCATTCCCGCTTGAGAAATATTGGTATCTGATTTGATACTTAATAATCTAACCGCAACAGACAAGTGAGAGTGCATACTCCCTTCACTTAGTGGACGACTAGAGGCCTCTAACTGTTCATAAAAATATTTTGCCTCTTCGTTAAGAGCTTGTTCAACACTTTCATGGGGTTCAAACTCGAAGTGCATCCCAAAAGCATCTGCAACCATTTCATGGTATCTAGGATGTTGAACGTTATTCTCCACCGACCTACTACTTTCACCAACAACTATGTTATGAAATACACCATCACTACCATCAACCTCTCCATGACTAGTCCACACAAAATAATTATCCATAAACCCTTTTTTATAAAGACGAGTCTTAATATCCTCCGATCCAAAAAAATGCAAACACTTGTACTTCACACAAGGACACCTAATCATCCCTCCGATTTGAAACGGTTCAAGTGACATTGCATGCCCAATACATTTGTTAACCTCTTCTATAAATTCCACCCTAAAAAACCAATGATTAGGATAATTCCTATTATATATCCAACTACGATATTCCATTTACATAAAGAACAAATAAATTACATTTATATTAATCATAATTCAAATTAATTTATAGAATTACGTTACATAATAAACTTTAGTTACAAAATACAACATAGTCAAACACTAGAATATTGAATTAGTTAAGCCATTCAATTAGACTAACTCACTTACTATTAATCATAATTAATAAACCCTAAATCATAATTTAATGTGCCCTAAACGTCCAACTACGATATTCTATCTACATAAAAAATAAATAAATTACATTTTATATTAATCATAATTCGAATTAATTTATAGAATTAAGTTACATAATAAACTTTAGTTACAAAGTATAATATAGTCAAACACTAGAATATTGAATTAGTTAAGCTATTCAAGTAGACTAACTCACTTACTATTAATCACAATTAATAGACCCTAAATCATAATTTATTGTGCCCTAAAAGTCCAACTACGATATTCCATCGACATAAAAAACGAATACATTACATGTTATATTAATCATAATTCAAATTAATGGGACTCCACACGCTAACGGGATAGCACTGCTTTCCCAAAATCTTCACCCTACATGATCGCGAAGAACAAGTCACGTGGACTCCGAGCATCCTCCTTTCTTTTTTGCGAGCGCGACTTACCATACGTGTTCGCATAGCACTGCTTTCCCAAACCTCGTGATCGCATATACCTTCTCGCGAATGCATAGCACAATGCTCCACCAGTCACCAAACACACTTCACGATCGCGATCCTCCACTCGCGATCACATATATGGAAACCGGCAACATCAAAAATCAGTAGTCATCAAAGTTTTGAAATGCGCCGAACATGATTTGAATAACACCCGAGGCCCCTGAGACCTTAACCAAACATGCCAACAAGTCCTAAATTATCATACAAACTTAGTATATATACATAAGTCAACATCTGGCTAACTCTTTCAACTTAAGCTTTCAATCTTGGGACCAAGTGTCCCAACTCATTTCGAAATATCCCCGGAACCAAGACAATAACCCCGACAAGTTACATGACAAAAAACATAAAATAGGAAATAAATGGGGGGTACGTGGCTACAACATTCAAAATGACTGGCTGGGTCATTACATCCTCCCCTTCTTAAACAATCGTTCATCCTCGAACGGATCTAGAATCATACTTGGAGTCTCAAATAGGCTTGGATAACTGCTCCGCATCTCCCGCTCGGTCTCCTAAGTTGCCTCCTCGACTGGCTGACCTCTCCATTGCACCTTCATTGATGCTATGTTCTTCGACCTCAACTTTCGAACATGCCGATCCAAAATAGCCATCGGGTCCACATCAAAAATTAAAATCACCATCTAACCGAACCACTGAAATCCAAAATAAGAGACGGATTTTCGACATACTTCCGGAGCATGGAAACATGAAACACTGGATAGACTAGGTAGCAATGCAAGCTTGTAAGCCACCTCTCCAATCCTCGAAAGCACCTCAAAAGGCCCAATATACCGAGGACTCAACTTTCCCTTCTTCCCAAACCTCATCACACCCTTCATGGGTGAAACTCTTAGCAGTACCTTCTCTCCCACTATGTAAGCAACATCACGAACCTTTCGATTGGCGTAAATATTCTATATAGACCTCGCCATGTGAAGCCAATCCTGAATCAACTTAACCTTGTATAAAGCATCCTGAACCAAGTTAGTACCCAATAGACTAGACTCACCCGGCTCAAACCAACCCACCAAAGACTGACGTTGTCTCCCATACAATGCCTCATACGGAGCCATCTGAATGCTCGATTGGTAGCTGTTGTTGTAGGAAATCTATACAAGTGGCAGAAACTGATCCCAAGAGCCCCCAAATCCATGACACAAGCGCGTAGCTTATCCTCTAATATTTGAATAGTATGCTCAAACTGTCCGTCCGTCAGAGTGTGGAATATTGTACTTAACTCAACCCGTGTGCCTAACTTTCGCTGCACTGCTATCCAAAATTGTTATGTAAATTGCATGCCCCGATCTGAAATGATGGACACCGGCATACTATAAGGGCGAACAATCTCACGGATGTAGATCTCAGCCAACCACTACGAAGAATAAGTAGTCCCAACAGGAATGAAGTGTGCAGACTTCGTCAACTGATCCATAATCACCCAAATAGCATCAAACTTCCCGGATATCCGTGGGAGCCCATCTATGAAGTCCATGGTGATACGCTCTCATTTCCACTGCGGAATCTCAAGCCTCTGAAGCAATCTGCCTGGTCTCTGATGCTCGTACTTCACCTGCTGACAATTTAGGCACCAAGCTACAAATCCCACTATGTCGTTTTTCCTCCTCCTCAACCAATAGTGCTGCCTCAAGTCCTGATACATCTTTGCGGCACCCGGATGAATAGAATACAACGAACTGTGGGCCCATTCAAGAATAAACTCATGTAGCCCATCCACATTGAGCACACAAATTCGACCCTGCATCTGCAACACCCTATCATACCCAATGGTAACCTCCTTGACATCACCGTGCTGAACCGTGTCCTTGAAAACAAGCAAATGGGGGGTCATCATACTGATGCTCTCTGATGTGATCATACAAGGAAGACCGAGAAACCAAACAAGCTAGAACCCGACTAGGGTCCAAAACATCTAACCTCACGAACTAATTGTCCGAGGCTTGAACATCTGATACAAGTGATCTCTCACCGAACGGAATAAATACGAGGCTACCCATACTCAACTCCTTTCTACTCAAGGCATCAACCACAAAATTGGTCTTCTTAGGATGATATAGAATGGTGATATCATAGTCTTTCAACAACTCCAACCATCTTCACTGTCTCAAATTTAGATCCTTTATTTTGAACAACTGTTGGAGACTCCGATGATTCGTAAATACCTCACAAGACACATCGTAGATATAATGCCTCCAAATCTTCAATGCATTAACGATGGCTGCCAACTCCAAATCATGAACAAGGTAGTTTTTGTCACGGGGCTTTAACTAGCGCAAAGTATAAGCAATCACTCTACCCTCCTGCATCGAGACATACCCAATACCGACCCGAGAAGTATCACAATAAACTATATATGAACCCGACACTGAAGGCAAAACTAGAACTTGAGTTGCGGTCAAGGTAGTTTTGGGCTTCTGAAATCTCTACTCACACTCATTCAACCACATGAATGGAGCACCCTTCCGGATCAATCTGGTCAAGATGCTGCAATGGACGAGAAACCCTCCATGAAGCGACGATAATATCCATCCAAAGCCAAGAAAATTCCGATTCTCAATAGCTAAAGACGGTCTGGGACAACTCTGAACTGCCTCTATCTTCTTTGGATCCACCTTAATCCCCTCTTTGGACACCACGTGCCCCAAGAATACCACCGAACATAGACAAAACACACACTTGGAGAATTGGGTATAAAGCTTTTTCTCCCTCAACCTCTATAGTACAATCCTTAAATGTTGTGCATGCTCCTACTGGCTACGTGAGTACACTAGGATATCATCAATAAATATTATGTCAAATTGATTAAGATACGACTAGAAAACACTGTTCATCAAATGCGAGAATGATGCTGGGGCATTGGTCAACCCAAAAGACATCGCAAGGAACTCATAGTGACCATAGAGGGTCCTGAATGCATCTTCAGAATATTCAAGTCCCGAATTTTCTACTGGTGATACCCGGACCTTAAATCGATCTTAGAGAACACCCTCGCTCTCTTAAATTGGTCAAATAAATCGTCAATGTGCAGCAAAGGATACTTGTTCTTGATTGTAACTTTTGTTCAACTGCCTATAGTCGATGTACATCCACATAGTATCATCCTTTTTATTCACAAACAGAACCGGTGCACCCCAAGGCGACACACTAGGCTTAATAAATCTCTTATCAAGAAGGTCCTGAAAATACTCTTTAAATTCTTTCAACTCTGCTGGTGCCATACGATACAGAGGAATAAAAATGGGTAGAGTGCCTGACACCATGTCAATACCAAATTCAATATCCCTGTCAGGTGGCATGCCCGGCAGGTCTGCATGAAACACATACGGAAAGTATCGCACTACCAGAATAGAATAAATAGTAGGAGTATCAGCACCAACATCCCTCAGAAAATCCAAATATGACAAACACCCCTTCCCAACCATCGGTTGAGCCTTCGGATAAGAAATCACCCTGCTAGGAACATAATCTAGAGAACCTCTCCACTCGATCCTTGGAAATATCGGCATCGCCAACGTCACGGTCTTAGCGTGACAATCCAGAATAGCATGACATGGAGACAACCAATCCATACCCAAAATAATGTCGAAATCAACCATACTAAGTATAAGAGATCCACTCAATTCTCCAACCCTCGAATGGTCACCAGACACGAACGATACACACGGTCCATAACAATGGTATCACCCACTGGCATAGATACATTAAGACACGAATGATACACACGGTCCATAACAATGGTATCACCCACTGGCATAGATACATTAACATGTGAAACTAAGGACTCACAGGGCATATCCAAATAACGATAAAAATAGGATGATACATAGGAACAAGTGGAACCAGGGTCAAATAATGTGGAGGAATCTATGTAACACACTGAAACAATACATGTGATCACTGCATCTGATCGTCCCTCCCTATAGGGCGACCTCTAGATGCATGAGCCCCATCGCGAGCTCGCTGGGCGGGTGGGAAGTAACTGGTGCGAAAGTCATTACCTGACCCCTCTGCTGAACTAGACCTCCCAAGCGGCAAAGACATTGTCTCCATACATGCCCAAACTCTCTGCACTCAAAGCAACTCCCCGCTGGTTTGTGGGGATTGAATTGGGCCCTAAGAACTTGAATAATTCCTAGAAGGACCTGGAACAAATGAACCCTGAACCGATGAAGCGCAGGATGAACTCTGAGTTGGAAGAGCACTGAGAGATGACTGACCCAGACGAGCACTGTATGAACCATGGCTAGCTGATATGCCACAATGAACAGGACGCGCCATCTGAGCGGTCCTATAAGGATGACCTCTGTTGTAGTAGGACTGCCCCCAGATGGAGCACCGCTAAAACCACCTAACCACGAGGCATGTTGGCCTCCCTCTCCTTACGCTTTGTACTATGGACCAGCTCTAGCTGCCAAGAAATATCAATCACCGTGTCGAACCTAGCAACTGATGTATTCTACCGAGTCATAACAAAATGCAACCTATAGCTGAGGCCATCAATGAACCTCCTAATCCTCTCCCTCTCTGTGGGAACCAACCAGATCGCGTGACGTGCCACCTCTCAAAATCGCATCTCGTACTGGGCCATGGATATACCCTTCTGGCATAGCTACTCAAAATTCCTACGCAACTCCTCCCGGCGGGTCGGTGGAACAAACCTCTCCAAGAAGAGAACGGAGAACTCGTGCCATGAAAGTGGTGCAGCATCGATTGGTCTGCTCTGCTCATAGGCCTCCCACCATTTGAAGGACGCCCTTGTCAGCTAAAAAGTAGTAAATGAGACCCCCACTAGTCTCTAGAATACCCATCGTGCGAAGCATCCGCTGCCACCTATCCAAGAAGTCCTGGGCATCCTCTAACTTAGCCCCACTAAATGATGGAGGCTTGAGCCTCTCAAACCTCTCTAGTTAATTTTACCCTTCATCACTCATAATAAGACTCATCTGGGCCTAAGCAACTACAACCGGTTGGGCTGGTAGTACCCCCGATATCTGAAGTCCTTACATCACCTGCTCTAGAGTACGGGCGGCAGGAGTCTGAGCACCTCCCCTGCTTGAGAAGTGGCTGGCATGGCCGGAGCTGAAACCGCCTGAGCAAAGGCTAGTACAATCAGTCAATATCTGTGCCAAAGCCTCCTAAAGGCCTGAAACACAATGGGAACAGTTGTGCCTGAGCTGGTCCCACCAACTCAACCATATCTCGAATATGCTTCTGAGTTGGATCAGCTAGTGGGTCCACAGGTGATGCTCTAACTGCTACACGAGTTGTACCTCGGCCTCTACCATGACCCCGGCTTCTCGTGGCGCTAGCTAGTGGTACTAGTGGCCGTCCTCCCCGTCCGGTAGAATGTGTCCTCACCATCTATGAGAGAATAGAAAAATAGAAGTTTAGTTTCTGGAATCAACAAATTCGCATGAGAAGTATACAAAAAAGTGAAGTTTTCCTAATGGCTCGGCAGTCTCTCGAAGATAACTACAAATGTCTCTGTACCGATCCGCAAGACTCTAATAAACCTGCTTATGACACGTGAGACCTATGTATCCTAGGCTCTAGTACCAACTTGTCACGACCCAAATCTCACACGTCGTGATGTTTCCTATTGACAAACTAGGCAAACTAACAATCACAATAAACCATGCATCTTTTATTTTGAAACCATAATAAAATAAGCTTAAGAGTAAAATGTCGTAAATAACTGATAAGAAAAATACATGAGCATCTAAATGATGACATAATCTGACTACTAAAAACACTGTCTAGAATGATAGAGCAGTACAAATAACTAAAAAGAAGGGGAGTCAAGATCTGCAGACTCCAAGGCAGCTACCTCAATAGTCTCCAACAGATAAAGCTGCAAAAGCTAGCAGCCGCCGTACCCAGAAGAACTAGGATCGCCATACGAAGTGTAAAGTGTAGTATGAGGTCTACAGGTACAGTCCAAATACCGAATTTAATAGTACAAAAATGTAGACATGCTTTTAGGTTCAATAGTGTAAGCTCAATACGGATAAAATATGCCAAGTGTGACTGAATTGAGAAATGATACATCGCTAAATCTACATGTTAATTATGCATGCCAACTGTAATACAACATAGTGGTAAAACTATATGCATACTTTCGGAGTATCAATTAACTAAGTCCTCTCAGTCACTCAGTTCTCATAGACACTCAATCCTCCCAATCGCTCGAAACTCGTGCTCGACACTCGTACTCACTCTCAGTAGGTACCTATGCTCACTGTTGGTAAGTCAGACTCCGGAGGGGCGGATCCTGCCCAAGCGCTAAAGTATGCCAATCATGGCATGAATCAATAAAGCATGCTTCGGCGTGCATCCCCATCCTATAAACATCCTCACAATCAGTCCCTGGGCCTTACTCAGTCATCAATTTCTGTAGTCTCTCAGGATTACGAATATCATGACAATCAGCCCAAACAATGATGATATGATATATCAATATATGGCAAGAGAGAGTGAGATATGATTTGGAAATGATAGAGGTGACTGAGTACATAATTGCAAATTAATCAAGTAATTCAATAGCAACACGACATATGTGGGTCCCAACAGTATCAACATATAGCCTAAGCATGATTTCTAACATGAATCACAACTCAATTTCTCTAACACATGGAAAATATATGATTAATAAACAAGATTATTTGACTACACAGTTCCACAGAATCGATCGAGTCACAATTCCTTTGGTGCACGCCTACACGCCCGTCACCTAGTAGGTGCGTCACCTTAACACCAACCACATAACACGTAATTCAGGGATTCGTACCCTTAGAACCAAGTTTAGAAGTGTTACTCCAACAAACCTTGCAAATCTCTACTCCAACAAGCCCTTGCCTCCAAGTTAGAATCACTTACCACAATCAATTCCTTAAAACTCCCTCCAAGAATTGCTTCAATCCGAGCTCCCAAAGTTTCAATTATGAAATATTACTCTAACCCTCATTTTTTATATTTAAAAGTCTGCCCAGATGCTCTCCGCGAATGCAGAACTCCACACGCGAACGCGACCCCCAGAATCTTCACCCAATGCGATCGCGGCCCCCTTCACGCGATCTTGATGAACAAGTCGCGTGGACTCCCAGCCTCCTCCTTTCGTCTTTGCGAACGCGATCTACCACACGCGTTCGCGTAGCAGTTCCTTCCCAAACTCCGTGATCGCATAAACCTTTTCGTGAATGCATAGCACAATCCTCCACCAGTCACCAAACACACTTTGCGATCGTGATCCTTTACTCGCGATCGCATATAAGGAAACCAGCAACAACAAAAATCAGTTGTCTTCAAAGTTTCGAAATCCGCCGAACATGATCTGAATCCAACCGAGGTCCCCGGGACCTCAACCAAATATATCAACAAGCCCTACAATATTATACGAACTTAGTTGAGGACTTAAATCACATCAAACAATACTAAAAGCACGAATCGCGCATCGTTTCAAGACTAATGAACTTATGAACTTCTAACTTCCAAAACTAATGCCGAAACATATCAAACCAACTCTGATTAACCTCAAATTTTGCATACAAGTCATAAATGACACAAAGGACCTCTTCTAACTTCCAGAACCAAAATTCAATCCCGGTAACCACAAAGTCAACTCTCAGTCAAACTTTTCAACTCTCCACACTTCCATTTTTTCAACTTTTTCCATTTCTATCCAAAATCACATACAGACCTCCAAATCTATATTCAGACACATCCTGTGTCCAAAATTACCATACAGAGCTATCGAAACCATCAAAACTCCATTACAGATTCATCTATACATAAGTCAACATCCGGCCAACTCTTTCAATTTAAGCTTCCAACCTTGGGACTAAGTGTCCCAACTCATTCCGAAACATTCCCGAAATAAAACCAACCACCCCGAAAAGTTAAATGACAACAAAAAAACATAGAATAGGCAATAAATGGGGGAACACGGCTACAACACTAATAACCACCAGCCTGGTCGTTACACAACTGAGATCAACCATTTCAGCTGTTGTTATATTACAATGTTGTTATACTAAACATAATCAACAATCGGATATGCAATAGAAATTCAAGATGTATTAGTCTACGACATAAGAAATTTTGCATTGAACTCTCATGAAAATGAAAAGAGTCTTGGAATATTTGAAATATACTCAACCGATTCTAAACAGTCGGTCAAGGAGCGATGTCTTGAAAATCGTCCAAACAAACGTACAATGACCGCTCTATAGTGGACGCTGAGTTTATAGCCTTAGACAAGGCCAGTGAAGAAGTTAAATGAATCCTAAATTTTCTTGTGATAGTCAAGCGGCAATACGAAGGGCGAGAAACATTATGTATAGCATGAAAACTTGTCATATATGATGAAGGCATAAGCCGTTAGACAACTATCCTCTAGGGGAATTATCATAATTGACTACGTGAAGTCGAACGATAATATGTCTGATCGACTTACAAAAGGCCTAACTAGAGAGGTAGTTGAAACATCATCGAGGGAAATGAGACTATGGCCGAGGACAAGTCATTGTGGCGGTAACTCTACCTAGAAGAATGAAGATTCCAAGATCTAGGTTCAAGGAGATCAAACAAAGTCATTAATAATGGTTCAACATTGTCAAACAAAATTTTAGTTCATTCTTACGATGAAGACAATGTTCAGTACCAAGGATATAGCGTTAAGGATTTTTAGTTATTTCTAAGTTTGATATGGAGCATATCAAATAGTATATCAATGGGATAATATGTTATGTAAGTGTGAAGTGTTAGCCTTTTCAAGGAGAATACTGTAAGTCCAATTCTTTATGCACTTATGAACCAGGTGGTGTACATGGCTGAAATGACCATAACAATGAGAACCAAAGACGATTAAAGGGTTGATTGTGTGACTTATGGATGTATAGGTATATACCAAAATTCGACGATTCAAAGATATCAAATCTACCAATTAACCGAGTATACCCGACATAAGTTCACTATGAAAAGTTCAAAGGGAACCCTACTTATACATATGTTATTAATCCTTATTTATGAATCACACAGTTTTCATGCATGATCTTATTCCATTCCTCATCCATGTGAGGGATTGTTGGGTTTTTTCTAAATGGTATGAATGAAAAATATAAAAGGCACCTCTTGGATTGAACCTCTTCTCTCACCCTTTCATTGTCTATAAATTTAGAGTCTTGGCCTCATTTTTCACACGTGAAAAATCTAAAAACTTGTCCCCCCTTTTCTATATTGTTACATTATTTTTCAAATAAACCTAAGTGTCAAGTATGTTTTGCTCCATTTGTTGCGTTCGCTGAATTTTTATTATTTGTAGTACCGCTATCACAGAATAGTTATTCATTTCTATCTTGGGAGGAATTAATCCAAAACCTTGGGCAACAGTGAGGGGATTAATTCCTTAAGGATACACAAGCAACTTATGGGCTTGAAATTATTTTATCTTTTGTTTATTGAACTAATGTTTCTTTGTTTTTCTGATTTTCTAATATATATATATATATATATATNAGTAAAATATTATGACATCTAATGATAGCTAAATAAACCTTGCTTCTTTTCATTTTGATTTCAGGTGAAAGAGATGATTGTGGCGCCAGTATCCGAGTTAGACGCAGCGCTTTCTGATGATATAGGAGAAATTTCTATCAACAAGTTACTCTCATTCAATTAAGCTTACTAGACAACAATATGTTAATTCTATAGTTTAAGCTAGTTAACTGACATACTTAACCTTAATTTATCTCTGGGCTATAAAGATATTTTGAGGAGGCAATTCTAAATGAGATCTAAAGATAGATACACAAGAGTGACTTGTAAAAAAACAAGATACATACGCAATAAGCTTTTGAGTAGGTGATTTATCTGAAAAGAGGATTTGCTAAGAACATTGAGGAATTGCTCTAGATGAGAGTTTTGGATTTTCAGAAGTACATGAAACATAATAAGTTATGGATATTGACTTTTAAAGAGGACAATGGAGTTTCTTTGGGATTTGGGTTGAAGAAGATACCTAGGGACCAAAACTTTGTCTAGCGGTAAGAGCACAACTGGTGATATATGGGCTAGGCGCATATCATAAGTTAGAACTCCTCCGCATACAAAAGCCCTGTATTTAAGCGAAGAAGGATAGAGCGGGATGCCCATTATTCACCCAGTTTCAAACCGTATGCTGTTGGATTTTCCTTTAAGGGGTATGAATGAGAAATGCAGGAAGCACCTCTTGAATTGCACATTTTCATCTCATCCTTTCATTGTCTATAAATTTAAAGGCTTGGCCTCATTTTTAAAATATGAAAAATTTAAAAAACTTCTCCCCTCATTTCTACATTGTTGCATTATTTTTCCGAATAAACATAAATGTCAAGTGTGATTTGCTTTGTTTGTTGAGTTTGCTGAAGTTCTGTGATTTGTAGTGCCGCTATCACAGAATAGTTATCCCGTTCTATCTTGGGAGGAATTAATCCAAAACCTTGGGCAACAGTGAGGGGATTAATTCCTTAAGGATACACAAGCAACTTATGGGCTTGAAATTATTTTATCTTTTGTTTATTGAACTAATGTTTCTTTGTTTTTCTGATTTTCTAATATATATATATATATATATCATTCGACTTATAACCGTACTATTATAACCGTTACTCCTAAATAGTACTATTAGACTAAGCAGCTACTAAACTTTGTCCGTACTATTATAACCATTATTCCTAAACAGTAACCTTATTAACGCGTCTCTGACACGCACTTCCTTATGGCACCATCAGACGAGACTCAAGGGGAGCATATAGAACATAATTTTGATGCTCTCACTAAGCCGATTCAGGTGAAAGAGGGAATTTCTGGGAAACAAACCTTCACCATTATTGTGACGGCTGCTACTACTACACCGATGGGCAACACTCATCACCTACGAGAATCTGTTAAAGTGAGGCATACCACACACAATGGGATATCTGTTATGATCTTCAAGGCGAAGGATTACTATGGCATTTTGGCGGACGAATATCGTCTCACAATTGTTGGTAGATTTTTGAAGCCAATACCCCAAATTGAACAAATTAGGGCTAATTTTAGGGAAAACATTCTTGTAATTCTGTGAAAATTGAAGGCTATGACAATTACAATATTTTCTTAGAATTTACAAATGAGGATGAATTCAACTCAGTTTGGTACAGAATAGTGGTTGAAGTAGATAGTCTCCAGATGTGGTTACAAAAATGGACATCGGATTTCAAACCCGATGAAGATATCCCGATAGTGCCGGTATGGATCCTTCTCCTGGGCCTACCTTTTAACATTCATACATGGCACTACGCTAAGAAAATCTGTATTGAAATTGGAACACCTTTGTCCGTTGACGCTGCTACTGGTGGTCGTACTAGGCCTAGTATTGCTAAGGTAAGGGTAGAAATTGATCTTCTCAAATCACAAATAGAGAGTGTATGGTGGGATCAGAGGATGATAACTCACCTTTTAGGGAATTCAGACAAAAGATTGAATATAAGAGCATTCCATAGTATTGCAAACATCTAGGCCATAATATGATGAATCAGAGTTCTGGAAAAATTAAGAGATTTAGAAAAAGAAAAAAGCAACAATGATAAGAACATAGAGAATTCTGGGGAGGGAAGGAATAGAGTTCAAAAAGAGAACAATGAGGATCATAGAATTAATGTAGAGCTAACTCCAGAGGCAACAAATAAGAAGACGGGTACTACAGTTAAGGAATCTTGAAAAAAAAGGAAAGACAAAACTACTAAAGTTTTCCAGAATGTAGAAATACAAAACAAAGAGCAAGATGAATGAGAGCTAAACATTCAACAAAAGGAGGAGAAGGAGGCAATGTCTATAGCAGATAGAATTAAGAAAAAGAGTAAGATGAAAAAGGAAAAGCAGAAGAAAATTCCAAATACGAAGAGCAAACTTCTATTCAAACCAGTTCATAATCAATTGATCAACAAAAAGACTTTCATGGGAAAAGCCCCTAAGGTTCAAAATATGATATTTGTCCAAGACGAAAAGAGTATAACAAGTAGCACTGCTAATGAACAATAGCGTACTCACACTGTAAGCAATGAATCTATTTCAAAGGTCCAGGAAAGTACCATATCTGATCACATAAAAGAAATACAAAAGGTTACTAATATAGAGGAAAAAAAAGCTGAGGATTCTAACAAAAATCTACCTGGAGGCTTAAAAGAAGAGGAAAAATCAGATACAGATAACATGAAGGAAGGAAATGAGGCTCACGATCAAATTGAACCTAAGAAAGACAAAGATACTGAAACAAGCTCGTACTCTTCAAGTCTCCCAACATACATCCGTGAACACCCAGTATTAATATTATTGTAGATTTAAATGCTAATCAGCTTAGTCTTGTAGAAGCCAACTCAGAAGGACTAACATTAAATCATCTAAATGAGGATCCTATCTTACACCAAGTTGCTCAAGGACTTCAATAGAAATAGAATAATACTCGAAAGGAAGGGAACTTAGATGAAGAAGCTTATTTGGCTGAAGGAAGAGGAAGAAGCAGAGTAAGATCAGTAAAGAAGCACAAAAACAACAACACACCTTCTCTAAGGAGGAAACAAAAGAATGGTACCTTTCCTCAAGTTTCACATGATTAGCACAATCATTTGGAATATTAGAGGAGTGAGGCCTAACAAGGCCATTCATAGGCTCAACCAACTCATAGACATCAATAATATCCCTTTTGTTTCTATCATGGAACCCATGGTTAGCAAAGATAAAATTGAGGGATATCGTAATAACTTCTTCTTTTAAAAAAGGATTCCAACAACAAAACTGCTTCCACAACTACGAAAAGCAAATTTCTATATCTCGCATCTACTTAAATTGTGTGAATATGAGAATCTCTTTCGTTGAATTGAAAGAATTTTCTATTAAATGGAAGATGATTTTACATCAACAAGTAAAGGAAAAAAGAAATTATTTAGTACTTACTTTTGATACTATTTCAAATTGCGTTGCTGTGTCAGAAGAAGGATAGCTATACTGATTCGGTATACTCTAAAGACGCCCTCGGTACAATATTGACGATCTCACAAAGATAAAATTTCAGTGAATTGTCATTTACTGATCTCATCTTTTACGGAATCGATCTTCTTTGACTGTACAAGAATATGTGGAGCTCAGCATGTCTGGAAGCACAGGAGAACGTTCGTTTGCTGATATTATTACCAGTATTCGATACTGGGTCATTCATAGCATTACTATACCTTCCCTATTCATTGCGGGTTGGTTATTTGTCAGCACCGGTTTAGCTTACGATGTGTTTGGAAGTCCTCGGCCAAACGAGTATTTTACAGAGAGCCGACAAGGAATTCCATTAATAACTGGCCGTTTTGATCCTTTGGAACAACTCGATGAATTTAGTAGATCGTTTTAGGAGGCCCTAATGACTATAGATCGAACCTATCCAATTTTTACAGTACGATGGTTGGCTGTTCACGGCCTGGCTGTACCTACCGTCTTTTTTTTGGGATCAATATCAGCANATTGAATTGAAAGAATTTTCTATTGAATGGAAGATGACTTTACATAAACAAGTAAAGGAAAAAAGAAATTATTCAGTACTTACTGTTGATACTATTTTAAATTGCGCTGCTATGTCAGAAGAAGGATAGCTATACTAATTTCTTTGTTTTAAAAAATGCATCTCCAATGACAATGGTAAGATTTAGTGTTTCTGGAAGAACCTCAATCAAACCATTGTTATTGAAAATTAAGAGCAACATATTTCTATAAAGGTTAAATATGGTTTGGATAATCCCCCTGCTGTTATCACAACAGTCTATGCCAAATGTACTTCCATAGAAATAAAAGGCTTATGGATCAGCCTAGAGGATATCAGCCTAGCAATCCATGGCCCTTGGTGCATTGGAGGTGACTTCAATGTAATCTTGGATCCAGCGGAGAAACTTAGAGGTAGGCCTCACAGAATGCACATGAGTATAGATTTTAAATATGCATGGACAGTTGTGGAGTAACAGACACTAGTTTCTAAGGACCTAAGTATACATGGTGCAACAATTGGAGGCCTAGGAAAAGAATTTGGAAACGATTGAATAAAGTCTTCATCAATGACAAATAGGCTCAAAGATTCCAAAATACTACTGTCAAACACTTAGTGAGTCATGCTTTTGATCACATACTTGAGCTCATTAAGTGTTTTGATACTGTAAACAATCATATAAAGTACTTCAAATTTCTCAACTTTTGGACTAAACATGATGGTTTTTTCGTGCTTGTTAAGGAAGTATGGGACACTCAACTCAATGGTAAAGATATGTGGAAGCTTCAGACAAAGCTAAATCTTCTTAGCAAAAGACTCAGTCAGTGGTAAAGAAAACTTATTAGGAACATTCATGAACAAGTTATTAATTGATAATAAAAAGTGCAAAGGCTTGAAGAACTGGATATTGCTAGTAATACTGAGGATAAGAGGGTAGAGACCAATAAATCTCGTGCTGAATACATTAGGTGGTTGACAATGTAGGATTCCGTAATCACCCAAAAGGACAATATCAATTGGTTTGAGGAGGGAGATAGAAATATCAGCTACTTTCACAGTAAGATCAGAGAGAAAAGAAGAATATTGCAATTAGATAGAATCAAGAATCGCAAAGGAGAGCGGATTGCATGGGTGGATAAAATTGCTAAAGCTTCCATTAGACATAGTAATGGCCTTTTCAATCTACCTGCATCTAGTCTGGACCTCTTGAGTCCGAGATCGTTTTTCCCTCACAATCGATATTTTAGTGTGTTTAAGCACCGGTCCCTGAGGGGTATCGATACCGCCGATGATCATGTGAATGACGTGCTATGGTTCTTCTTGCTCGTTTTGCTTGTCGAAATCCCTGTTTTTAAAATGGTTCTTCGCTTTATCACTCAGAAATTTCCGAAGGTGCCCTTTGTTAAATAAGCAGGCTACTTGCTCTCTTAGTTGCCTACAATCTTTCGTTCTGTGGCCATGGGTGCCATGATATTCGCACATTTGATTGGGATTCCTTTGGGTAGGATTGGTCTGCACGGGTCGAGTCCATTTAGTGTCTTTGATGCGTCTGATAGCCGACATGATGGCAGATGCACCAACGCTGCAGTTATATTCTGATAATCGAGGTGCTTCTATAGGATCAATATATTTATCAAAGCCGCTCTTGCTCATAATCCCCGAGAATTTTACCCTCGATCAATCCTTCGATTGTTTCAAATTGTATTGCGTGTTGAACCGTTGTTCATCTGATCTGCAACGTACGGTTGATATCGGTCTCTGTTCGACCTTTGTTCTCTGTTGATCACCCTTTGGTTTTTAGTAGTTGTTATGTTCTGATGCACAGGACCATACGAGGCTCCCAACTGATCATCCTCGACCCTAATCTTCGATTGATATTGGTTGTGTATAGCTGTCCAAGTTATTGCTGGATACTTGATCAAATTTTGTTTTAGCCGACGTGATGCTGTCGAACTTAGCTCGTTCAACCCTTGGGTGAAGGCTTGTATGGCCCAATTGTCTATGACCGATGACAATTCCATGTGTTTCATTTGAAATCGGGATACGAATTCCCTCAGCGTTTCATTACCCCTTTGCTTTACTTTGAAGAGGTCTGACTTCCTTGTTGCAAACTTTATGGCACCAGCATGTGCCTTTACGAACGAATCTACTAACATGATGAAAGAATCGATGGAATTTGGTGGTAAATTGTGACACCAGATCATTGCTCCCTTCGAGAGGGTCTCCCCGAACGTTTTCAACAGCACAAATTCGATCTCATCGTCCTCCAAATCGTTACCTTTGATGGCACATGTGTAAGAGGTGACATGTTCGTTAGGATCGGTCATACCGTTATATTTGGGAATTTCGGGCATACAGAATTTCTTAGGGATTGGTTTTGGTGCCGTACTCGAGGGAAAAGGCTTGTGTATGAATTTGTTCGAATCAAGCCCTTTTATCATTGGTGAAGCCCTCGGGATTTGATCGACCTTGGCATTGTATGTTTCCACTCTATTTTCGTTGTCTTCGACTCGTTTTGTGAGTTCCTCGAGCAATTTTGTAATTTTGGGAGTGGTCTCCGATTCTTGCTCGTTTGATTTCACTATAGCGGGCTCCATTCTGGGAGTGATTTCTCGAAGCGGATTGGAATCCAGCTTGCTTTGTATATAAGTTTGGCTCTGTAACCGATCTATCGCTACTTGTTGGGTTTGTATCATCTCGAAGATCATATGCAAGCTGTCCCCGATTTCCCCCGCGTTATGGGTGTCTCGGGCTATTGATCGAGTACCGCCCTGAATGCTTCTTTATGGTTCGGAATGCTGATTCGCCCCCAGAGCTATTTGTGAATTGACATCCAATGGTACTTCGGCTCGAATTTTGGGTACTTCGATTCGAGCCTCAGTGTCGTCGTCAAGTGGCCTTCCGGCCCCAGGTGCCAAACAATCACTGTAGATAGGTAAAGCCATTGCTGATTTGAGTTTGTAGGTTGGTATGTACTGTAGATTTATACCAAACAATCATTGTTATCCTTAACCCCACAGTGGGCACCAAACTATTTACCAAAACAATTGAATAATGTTAAATTTATATATGGTTCTAAGGATACGTAATACCCTTTGATATAAATATAACAATACAAGTATTTTGATTATGAGAATGACAATGATGAACAAAAAAAATGAATAAGATCCAGTCAAACAAGCACATGGAGATATCTTTGTATATGAGAAAAGATCTTTTTGTTCCAATCTATATCGTATATTCAGTGTCTGCATAGCATACAAGGATTTCCCCTTTTATAGTAGAGGGTCGTTACAAAAAATAATAAAATAAAGCATATAGTGGAGGACCCATGATGATTTGTCTCTTCCTCGATTTCCGCCAAGATTCTCTCTCTTGGTGCGGCTGCAACGGCTCTTGTCTGTGAGCCTGATACTAGCTCAAACTCGTTACTGCGTCGAGCCCTTCAGTCTTGGCTTGAGTTTGACCTTCGGGATGGGCGTCGCGCATTTTTGACCTCAAAGCAGTGCCTTGCGGATCGG
>AWOL01S0209295.1:20929-33416 GCA_000715115.1 Nicotiana otophora
GCCTCAGGGTATCATGGATGCGCTCTGGTAGGACCACCTAAAACTCCTGTCTCAGATCCTGCACAAAAAGTGTAGTAAGTGTAGCATTAGTACGTAAACAACGTGTACCCAGTAAGTATCAAGTGTAACCTCGAAAAAGTTGTGACGAGAGGTCGACTTTGACACTCACTAAGGGTCAATAATATTAAAATAGAGATATTTAAATAAACATGATTTATGTGAATAACAATAATTTTCTTAACAAGTTGGAGCAAATAATTCTTTCAAAATTCAATAATTTCCAATTTATTAATTAGCTTCACAAGCTGTAATAGAATGTCAAGGTATCATGTAATTATTATTATTAGGCACGATTTCTTTCGAGGTCGTTCGGCTCGGTCTAGAGTGTCGTGTACACTGCCGAGGGACGTGCCACACGATTCATAGATGCATCTATACTGCCGAGGCATTCGGCCCGCTCTACAAGAAAGGAGGACATTTTCTTATGAACCTATGGAATGAGAAGTTATTATAAGGCTAATACATAAGGATGTACAGTTTCTATTAACAGTCAAATAGTTTGCACAAAAATTCAAGTATGTGAAATTTCGGTCTTTTACTATTTCCTCTAATAATTTACAATATAATTCCAGTACTTTAATTACATAAGGATGGAATTATCACAAGAAATTCATGATTTGAGTCTTAAACTACCCGTACATAGCATAATGAGTAGCTACGCACGGACTCCCTATCAAAATGTCCTGTTAAAGTCTCAATTCGATGCCGATAAATCCGAAACTATCCAAATATTATACAAAATAATTAATACATGCTCAATAATTCGAAATTAGACTATTAAATTAATTACCCGACCCAAAATGGTAAAATTCCTAAAATTTACCCCGAGCCCACATGCCCGGATTCAGGAAATATTAGGAGGCAATTGTTACCCATAATCTCAAGAACTCCAATATACAATTTCTATCTAATTCTATAACCATTTTCGTGGTTAAAATCTCATTTTTTATCAAAACCTAGGTTTTTCATCTAAACCCTTGATTTCCATGAATTACAGGTTATAATCTATCCATAATCTATGCATTTAACTCAAAGTATTTTGCGTTAACTTACCTTCACGTTGCTAGTTGAAATCCCCTCTCAAAAAGCTCCAAAATCGCTCAAGAATGGAAGAAATGGGGTTAAAAATTATGAAATCCCATTTTTAAGACATTATGTCCGGTACAGTAGACCCTTCTTTGCAAACGCGGTCAGTGCCTCGCGTTCGCGGAGGCAAAATTCCCCAGCCTTAAAATTACTCTTCGCGAATGCGACAACGGTCTCGTGAACGCGAAGGCTTACTGGCCTTCCCTTCGCGAACGCTTTACTTGCTCGAACTCTCGAAACACGTAAATCAACAGCGAAACTAAGAATCGCACCCCAAAACCGAATTGGATCAAAATATGAACTTCATGTTTCTAAATTACTCCGAACGCGTCGAATCATACTTATAATACCCGGAATGATACCAAATTTTGTGTGCAAGTCTTAAATCACCATACGGAACTATTTCAAGGCTCTGAATTTTAAGCAGACCTCGATTACTCCAAAACCTACTCCAAACCAAATTTAAAAAACCTTAAACCTTTAAATAGCTAATTTTCACTATTAAGTGCCGAAACACTCCCGTGTTGTCCAAGACCCGATTTGAACATACGCCCAAGTCCAAAATCATCATACGAACCTATTGGAACCGTCAAATTCCGATTCCGGAGCCGTTCTTTAAAAATCTTGACCGAAGTCTAACTTGGTCTTTTAAAGACAAATTATGGAACCAAGTGTTCCGATGTCAACCAGAACACTTCCAATTTCGGAACTAACCATCCCCGCAAGTCATAATACTGTAAAAGCACATACGGGGAGTCTTATTTAGGGGAACGGGGTTCTAGAAGGCAAACCGACCGGTTGGGTCATTACATTGTCCTCGAATGGGTTTAGAATTATACCTGGAGTGCTGAATAAGTGTGGATATTTGTTCTGCATGACTTCCTCGGCCTCCCAAGTCGCTTCCTCGACTGGTTGGCTCCTCCACTGCACTTTTACCGCAGAAAGTTTCTTGGACCTTAGCTGGCGAACTTGTCTATCAATAATGGCAACTGGTTCCTCTTCATAACCCAAGCTCTTATCTATTTGTACTGTACTGAAGTCTAACACACGTGACAGGTCAGCATGATACTTCCAGAGCATAGATACACGGAAAATCGGATGAACTCTCGATAGACTGGGAGGCAAAGCTAGCTCATAAGACCTCCCCAACTTGTCTCAACACCTCAAATAGGCCTATAAATCTTGGGCTTAACTTGCCCTTTTTCCCAAATCTCATGATTCCCTTCATCGGCGAAACCTTCAAAAGAACCTTTTCACCCACCATAAACGATAAATCACGTGCTTTCTGATATGCGTAACTCTTCTATTTGGACTGTGCTGTACGAAGTCGCTCTTGAATCAACTTTACATTTTCCAAGGCATCCTTCACCAAATCAGTACCATATAACTTAGCCTCACCGGGCTCAAACCATCTGATATGGGAACGACATCGCCAACCATATAAAGCCTCAAATGGAGCCATTTCGATGCTGGATTGGTAACTGTTGTTATAAGCAAACTCTGCCAAAGGCAAGAAACGATCCCGCTGACCTTCACAGTCAATCACACATGCCCTGAGCATATCCTCCAAAATCTGAACTGTCCGCTCTAACTGCCCATCGGTCTGCGGATGAAAGGTTGTACTGAGCTCTACACGGGTACCCAATTCACTCTGTACTACTCTCCAAAAATGTGACATAAATTGAAGGCCTCTATCTGATATGATGGAAATTAGCACACCGTGCAAAAGAACTATCTCCTAAATATAAATCTGGGCCAACCTCTATGAAGTATATGTAGTCACAACCGGAATGAAATGTGCCGACTTGGCCAACCTGTCGATAATGACCCAAACTGCATCAAACTACCGCAAGGTCCACGATAACCCAACTACAAAGTCCATAGTAATGCATTTCCATTTTCACTCTGGTATAGTCATCTGCTGAAGTAGGCCACCTGGCCTCTGGTGCTTATATTTAACTTACTGGCAAGTTAGGCATCTAGCTATATACTTACCTATGTCCTTCTTCATCCGACGCCACCAATAATGTTACATCAGGTCACGAAACATCTTCGTAGCACCCGGATGAATAGAATACCAAGAACTATGTGCCTCCTCTAGGATCATTTCTCTCAGCCCATCCACATTAGGAACACATAGACGATCCTGGAGTCACAGAACACCATCATTGCCAATAGTAACTTACTTGGCACCACCCCGTAGTATCGTTTCTCAAAGAACTAATAAGTGTACATCATCAAACTGGCGAGCCTTGATCTGCTCAAATAGTGAAGACTGGGCCACAACACATGCAAAAACTCAGCTAGGATCTAAAATATCGAACCTCACAAGTCTGTTAGCCAAGAACTAAATATCCAAAGCTAATGGCCTCTCCTCCACTGAAATAAAAGCCAAACTACCTATACTCTCCGCCTTTCTACTCAAGGCGTCTGCAACTACATTTTCTGCCTGGATGATACATGATAGTAATATCATAATCTTTCAGTAACTCAAGCCATCTGCGCTGCCTCTAATTTAGGTCCCTATACTTGAACAAATGCTGTAAACTGCGATGATCAGTGTAAACTTCACAAGACACCCCATAAAGATAATGCCTCTAAATCATAAGAGCGTGAACAATCGCAACTAACTCCAAATCATATACCGGGTAATTATTCTTGTGGGGCTTCAGCTGAAGTGAGGCATATGCAATAACCTGCCCCTCCTACATTAATACACAACCCAAACCAATGTGTGAAGTGTCACAATACACTGTATACATCCCCGAACCGGAAGGCAACACTAACACTGGTGTTGTAGTCAATGCTGTCTTGAGCTTCTGAAAGCCCACCTCACAATCATCGGACCATCAGAAAAGAGCACCCTTATGGGTTAATTTGGTCAAAGGTTCTGCAATAGATGAAAAGCCCTCCACAAAACAACGATAATAGCATGCTAACCCTAGGAAACTCCTAATCTCAGTCGCTGAAGTAGGATGATGCCAATTCTGAACTGCCTCGATGTTTTTGGGATTAACTTTAATACCCTCGCCCGATACAATATGCCCCAAAAATGCCACAGAATATAGCCAAAATTCACATTTGGAGAACTTAGCATATAACTTTTGTTCCTGCAACGTCTAAAGCACCACTCTCATATGCTGCTCGTGCTCCTCCTTACTGTGCGAGTAGATCAAAATGTCATCAATGAAGACAATGACAAATGAATCAATATATGGCCTGAATACCCTGTTCATCAAATCCATAAATGTCGCTAGGGCATTACTCAAACCGAAAGACATCACCAGAAACTCATAATGACCATATCTAGTCTGGAAAGTGGTCTTCGGGACATCCGAATCCCTAATCTTCAATTGATGGTACCTCGACTTAGAGAACACCCTAGCACCCTGCAGCTGGTCAAATAGATCATCAATACATGGCAACGGGTACTTGTTCTTAATAGTGACTTTGTTCAATTGGCGATAATCAATACACGTTCACATCGTTCCATCATTCTTCTTCACAAAAAATACCGGTGTACCCCAAGGTGATACACTCGGTCTGACAAACCCTTTGGCTAGCAACTCCTCAAGTTGTTCTTTCAACTCCTTCAATTCTTTTGGAGCCATGCGATACGGTGTGATATATATAGGCTGGTATCTGGAGCCAAGTCAATATAGAAATCAATATCACGATCAGGTGGCATGCCTGGAAGATCTGAAGGAAATACATCGGTAAACTCCGTACTGCAGGCACTGAGTCAATTGTTAGAGTCTCTGCAGTAATGTCCCGAACATAGGCTAGATAATCCAAATAACCCTTCTTGACCATGTGTCGAGCTTTTAGAAAGGAAATAACCTGATTAGATGCGCTGACAGATGAACCCTTTCCCTCCAACCGAGGCAATGCTGGAATTGCCAAGGTAACAGTCTTGGTATGTCAATCTAGATGGCATGATATGGAGATAACTAGTCCATGCCTAGGATGATCTCAAAGTCGGTCATCTCCAGCAACAGAAGATCTACTCTAGTTTCATAACCACATAATGAAACAATAGAAGACTGGTAGATCCGATCTACAACAACCGAATCGCCAATAGGAGTGGACATATAAATAGGAGTACCCAAGGTCTCACGAGAAACACCCAGGAAATGAGAAAATAGAGATGACACATAGGAATATGTAGACCCTAGATCAAATAATACGGAGGCTTGTTTGCCACAAACAGAAATAATACCTATGATCACGGCATATGAGGCCTCTGCATTTGGTCTGGACAAAAAAGTATAGAACCGAGCTGGAGTGCCACCTGGCTAGCCTCGACCTCTAGACGACCCCTACTCACCTGCCCTCCACCTCTGGGCGACCGAACGGCTGGTGGACCAACTGATGCAGTAATCATAGGCTGCTGACCCTGCTGCACTGGTCAACCCTGAAGCCTGGGGCAGAATCTCCGCACGTGACTGAAATCCCAACACTCGAAACTACCTCTCGGTGCGATGGGCTGCCGACCTGAAGTTTGGCCCTAGTGACATGAATACCCACTAGAAGAACCCTAAATAGCCGGTGGGCAGTAAGAACTTTCTGGCATAGCAATGAAATAAGGTCACACTAGAGCACCCCGAGGAGGCGGTGGTGCGGATATGAGGGACTGCTGGACTGCCCTCTCATGAATTGACCTCTACCCCCAGACGGGGCAACTATGAACTCTCCCGAATATCTAAACCACTTATCTCTCATAACCTGCTCCCGGCTACGCTGACGCACAACCTCAATACTCCGGGCTATCTCCACAACCAACGCATAAAAAGTCCCCATCTCAACGTCTCGGGCCATAGTGGCTTGAATGCTAGTATGCAAACCTGCAACAAACCTCCGTACTCTCTCTACATCAGTAGGGAGTATCATAAGTGCATGGCGAGACAACTCAGAGAACCTCGCCTCATAATCGATCACTGCCATTTGACCCTGCTAGAGATGCTCAAACTGAGACCACAACTCTTCCCTCTGGGAGGGTGGAATATAGCTATCCAGGAAAATACGGGTGAACCTGTCCTAAGTCATGGGAGGAGAATCTGTTGGTCTGCCAAGAATATAGGACTTCCACCATCTACGGGCCCTGCCCTCCAACTGAAAGGTAGCAAAGCCTACCCCATGAGACTCCAATATCCTCATATTGTGCATTTTGTCCCTGCACCGATCAATAAAGTCTTGGGGATCATCATGTCGTTCTCCCCCAAAGACGGGAGGATATAGCCTAGTCCATTTGTCCAATAGCTTCTGCGGCTCAGCGGCCGCAACTGGTCTGGGCTCAGGTGTATCTACTGCCACTGGTTGGGCTCCACCAATGAGTAGTGCACCCTGGGTCTGATATACAATAGCTGCCTGCCTATGGGTCTGTGCGGTAGGGGTCTATGCTCTTCCACCCGCATTAGATGTGGTTGGGTCTGCCGGAATTAAACCGGCCTAAGTCATAGTGTCCATGAATCGCAGCATACACCTCATGACTTCCTGAAATCCTGGTGCGAAGGTGAAATCTACCGGGGCTGGCTCTGCTGCGGGCACCTCGCCCTGTTCCTCGATAATAGGATCCTCTATTGGATCCACTTGTGGTATAACTGGGATAACTCTAGGACATCCTCGTCCCTTACCACGGCTGGAGCCCTCCCTCGGCCTCTACCTCGACCTCTAACAACTGGGGGAGAAGCTCTTCCCTGGTATGGAGCGTCATTAGAGTGTGTTCTCACAATCTATGAGAGAATAAGAGAAAGATATTTAGTACTATATCAATTTCACGATGGGAGTTGAAGAAAGGTAGTTTTCCTAACACCCTATAGCATCTCGAAGATAAGTACAGACGTCTATGTACCGATCCGAAAGACTCTATTAATGCACATAACTGGTGAGACCTACGTGAACCTAGTGCTCTGATACCATATTGTCACGACCCAATTACACCTATAGGCCGTGATGGCGCCCAACATCACCGCTAGGCAAGCCAACTAGTGAATTAAATATATATTAGTTCCTTAAATAATTCTCCAAGTAATTAAACTTTTCTTACTTGCAAGATTTAAGAAAAATAATATGAACGGTTCTGATTAAAGAAAAACCAAGAAAAATATTCCAAATCCCAATTGTACCAGTGTGTGTGCCAAGACCTGATATCACAAGTATTTGAGCATCTAGTAGATTAAACAAAATTTTTTAAAATGCTGGCTGAAATAAAAGAGACAGAATACAAATTCAAGAAGAGGCACTGCTGCTGCTGGACGACCCAGAAGGCAGCTCACCACTAGGCCTCGGGATATCGTGGATGCACTCTGGTAGGACCACCTAAAACTCCTGTCTCAGATCCTGCACAAAGAGTGCAGCAAGTGTAGCATGAGTACGTAAACAACGTGTACCCAGTAAGTATCAAGTCTAACCTCAAAGTAGTAGTGACGAGAGGTCGACTTTGACACTCACTAAGGGTCAATAATATTAAAATTGATATATTTAAATAAACATGATTTATGTGAATAACAATAATTTTCTTAACTAGCTAAAGCAAATAATTCTTTCAAAATTCAATAATTTTCAATTTATCAATTAGCTTCACAAGCTGTAATAGAATATCAAGGTATCGTGTAATTATTATTATTAGGCAGGATTTATGCCGGGGTCGTTCGGCCAGGTCCAGAGTATCGTATACACTGTCGAGGGACATGCGACACAATCCATATATGCATCTATACTGCCGAGGTATTCGGCCCGCTCCACAAGAAATGAGGACATTTTCTTATGAACCTCCGGAAGGATGTACAATTTTTATTAACAGTCAAATAGTTTGCACAAAAATTCAAGTATGTGAAATTTCGGTCTTTTACTATTTCTTCTAATAATTTACAATATAATTCCAGTACTTTTATTAAATAAGGATGTAATTATCATAAGAAATTCATAATTTGAGTCCTAAACTACCCGGACATAGCATAATTAGTAGCTACACGCGGACTCTCGTTACCAAGTACGTACGTAGCCCCCCACAATTTGCAACAATTATAAATTTAAATCACCTATGGGGTAAATTCCCTCTTACAAGGTTAAACAAGAGACTTACCTTGTCTCAAAGTCCACTTACCGATAACAATGTTGCGTTAACGTCTCAATTCGATACCGAAAAATACAAAACTATCCAAATCTTATACAAAATAATTAATACATGCTCAATAATTCAAAATTAAACTATTGAATTAATTATCCGACCTAAAATGGTAAAATTCCTAAAATTCACCCAGGGCCCACGTGCCCGGATTTTGAAATGTTTTAGAGGAAATCATTACCCATAATCTCAAGAACTCAAATATACAATTTCCATCTAATTCTATAACCATTTTCGTGGTTAAAATCTTATTTTGTTGTATCAAAATCTAGGTTTTTCATCTAAAATCTTAATTTCCACGATTTACAGGTTATAATCTACCTAAAATCTATGTATTTAACTCAAAGTGTGTAGAATTAACTTACCTTCAAGTTGCTAGTTGAAATCCCCTCTCAAAAAGCTCCAAATTCGCTCAAGAATGGAAGAAATGGGGTTAAAAATGGTAAAATCCCGTTTTTAAGACATTCTTTCCGGTACAGTAGACCCTTCTTCGCGAACGCGGTCAGTGCCTCGCGTTCGTGAAGGCAAAATTCCCCAGCCTTAAAATTACTCTTCGCGAATGCAACAGGGGTCTCGCGAACACAAAGGCTTAGTGGCCTGCCCTTCGCGAATGTGTGAGCTCCTTCGCGAACACGTAGGGGAAATTTCACCCTGGTCCCAGTCCTCTTTTGAGAACGCGAGTGGACCTTCGCAAATGAATAGGACTGAAGTCCAAGGCTTTGCGAACGCGTCGCTCTCCGCGCGAACGTGAAGGGCAATTGCCTAGCTCCCATATTGCCTTCATCGCTATAACGACCCGACCGATTGTTTTGAGTATTATAACCCTGTTCTCCCATTTACTGCTCAAGTTATACTTTATAGTTGTTTTATGACTTACCGGGTTAGTTAGTTCAGGTCCAGAAGGATTTCAGAGTGAAATGAGACACTTAGTCTCATAATTGAAAACTTAAGTTGGAAACATTTACCGGATGTTGACTTATGTATAAACAACCTCAGATTTGAATTCTGATGATTCTAGTAGCTCCGTATGGTGATCTTGGACTTAGGAGCATGTCCAAAAAATTATTTGGAGGTCCGTAATGGAATTAGGCTTGAAATGGTAAAAGTCGAATTTTTGGAAAGTTTGACCGGGGGATTGACTTTTTGATATCGGGGTCGGAATACGATTCTGGAAATTGGAATAGGTCTGTTATGCCAATTATGACTTGTGTGCAAAATTTGAGGTCAATCGGACTTGATTTGACAGGTTTCGGCTTTGAAAGTAGAAGTTGAAAGTTCTTAGTTTCATTGGGCTTGAATTGGGGTATTAATCGCGGTTTTAACGTTGTTTGAGGTGATTTGAGTGTTCGAATAAGTTCGTATGATGTTATGGGACTTGATGGTATGTTTGGTTGAGGTCCCGGAGGCCCCAGGTGAGTTTCAGATGGGTGACAAATCATTTTTGGACTTGGCTTGGTGGCTGAAGGCTGCTGGTGTATTTTTCAGGTTTCCTTCTTCGCGTTCGCGAGTAGCTCCTCGCCTTCGCGAAGGGGAATTTGAGGCAGGCAATATTTGCTCTTTGCGTTCGGGAGGGGGTCTCACATTAGCGAAGAGGAGCTTGGGTCAGGCGAGGTTGTTCATCGCGTTCGCGAAGGGAAAAATAGTTGGGGTGGGTTTTTGCCTTCGCGTTTGCTAAGAGGAGCTAGGTAAAGCATCGCGTTTCCGAGAAGTGTCTCGCATTCACAAAGAGCAATGTTGGGCAGCACAATTTTGTGCTTCGTGAATGTGAGGGACCTGTAGCGTTCGCAAAGAAGAGAGGTCTGGACAGAAAGTTTAAGTTCTGAAAATGGGACGAAGTCCCATTTTCCTTTTTTGACGGATTGGAGCTCGGGAAGAGGCGATATTTGGGAGATTTTCAAGGAAAACAATGGGATAAGTGTTCTTAACTCATTATTGGTCAAATTACCCAAATCCATGATTGTTTTTAACATTTAATGGGTGAATTAAGTTGGAAATATGAGAAAACCCTCTTGGTTTAATTTAAAGATTTGAGGGTCGAGTTGATGTCAAAATTAATTAAGATTAGTATGGTTAGACTCGTGGTTGAATGGGCTTTCGAATTTTGTAACTGTTTTTGGGTTTTGAGACATGGGCCCCATGGGCAATGTTTGAGATAAATTTTGGATTTTGCTGAAAACTTAGTATTTTCTTATGGAATTAATTCCAATAAATGTTATTGACTGAATCAAATTATTTGTGGCTAGATTAGAGGCATTTGGAGGCCAATTCACGAGGCAAAGGCATAGCGGAATAAAGAATTATACTATTTGAGGCAAGTAATAGTTCTAAATTTGGTCCTCAGGGTATGAAACCTCGGATTATGTGCTATGTGATTGGTTTTGAGGCGACGCACATGCTAGGTGACGGGCGTGTGGGCGTGCACCATAGGAATTGTGACTTGGTCAATTTCATGGATCTATTTTGTTGAATAAATCGTTGCTACCCGTACATTCTTTCACGTATTAGGGAAATTGAACTATAAATCATGTTTAAACCATGTGGTGACACTGTTGGGACCCACAGAGGTCGTGTACATATTGAATTATCTGTTAAATTACTATTTTGTACTCAATCAGAGTTTTACTTGCATATTACATCTCAGTCTCTCTTGTTCATTATTGATGCATCATATCATTGTTTTTGGGCTGCTTCTTATGATTTCTGAGAGCCCGAGAGACTGGAGAGGTTGATTACTGAGGGAGGTCGAGGGCCTAATTGTGAGGATATTTATGGGATCAGGCTGCACGTCGCAGCATGTTTTATTGCTTTATGCCATGATTGGCTTGTTATAACGCTTGGGTTGAAGGAGCCCCTCCGGAGTCTGTACACACCCCTAGTGAGTGCAGGTACCTACTAAGTGCGAGTGCCGAGTGCTGAGTGATTGAGAGGAATATGTGACTGTGAGGAATGAGTGAATGTGAGGTTGGAGTGAACGGGAGGACTGAGTGACTGTTACTCTGAGAGGATGCATTGATTTCATTATTGCCGCATTTCAATGGTCATATATCACTGTTTTGGAAATTTCTAAATGACATTATCTTCTGTTTCCGTTGAATGATATGAAATTTCCGTGGAGTTTTAAATATTGAACTTGAAAGCATGCCTATCTTTTTATGTTGGAAATTACTGTATTTGGAATTGCTGTGAAGCTCGTCACTATCTTCAATTCTTTATTTAGTATTGTTACTTACTGAGTTGGTTGTACTCATACTTCACCCTACACTTGGTGTGCAGATCCAGGTGATCCCGGACACAGTGGGTGTTGATTCTTTTACACAATTGATTTTTCGGAGATTCAGAGGTAGCTATCGTATTTCGTAGACCTTGTCTCTCCTTCCCTATCTTTTGTTTATTGTATTTGGTCTCATACTATTATAGACCGTGTTTTCCAAACTAGTGATGTGTAGATGCTCATGTACTCAGTGACACCAGGTTTTGGGAGTGTGTTTATTTCCAATGTTTGTGGGATTTACTCTTAAACTTAATTATTATGTTTTCAGTATTTAAAAGAAATTGTGGATTATTGGTGTTGTCGGTTTGCCTAGTATTGAGATAGGTGCCATCACGACAAGTTAGGATTTTAGGTCGTGACAAGCTGGTATCAGAGCCTAGATTACATAGGTCTCACGAGTCATGAGCAGGTTTAGTAGAGTCTTGTGGATCGGTACGGAGACGTTTGTACTTATCTTCGAGAGGCTGCCGAACCCTTAGGAAAATTTCAGTTTCTTGTATTCTATCATGCGAATTGTTGATTTCGGAAACTAAATTTCTAATATTCTATTCTCTTAGAGATGGTGAGGACACATACTACCAGATCGGACGGTCAGCCACCAGTGCCACCAATTAGGGCCGCGAAAGGCCGGGGCCGTGGTAGAGGCCGGGGCCGAGGTAGAGGTCGAGGTCGAGGTGTAACTCGTACAACAGTTGGAGCAGCACCTGTAGCACCACCAATTGCTCCAGCTCAGGAGAAGATTCCAGATATAGCTGAGCCAACAGGACCAGCTTAGGCACCAACTGATAATGGGGTCCGTATGCATCCTAGCGTAGGCAGTAGCCGCTGCCGCCATCTGGACCGTAGCCTTCCTCTGGGGGTGCCATTTTTCTATGGTCGGTCCAGTGTAGCTACGGTAGGTAGCGAGGTTGGTGTTTTCTTTAAGCTCTACACCGTGCTGGAAC
>AWOL01S0209296.1:0-48102 GCA_000715115.1 Nicotiana otophora
ATGTATCATGTATTTCATGTCAATAGCCTCAGAGGTACCCAGATGTCACAGGTTGTATATTCTGTATCCTTGTTTACATTATTATTCTTACTTATGCTTTTCTGCCTTACATACTCAGTACTTTATTCGTACTGACGTCCTTTTTATTTGTGGACGCTGCATGTCGTGCTGCAGGTCCTGATAGACGGGTAGACACAGCTCCCCCACCACAGTAGGCTGTCCAGTTCAGCGGTTATTGGCGAGATCCCTTCTCCGGACTTGCCGTGGTCTTGGTATGCATTTTTGTTATAGACATTATGGGTATGTCGGGGCCCTGTTCCGGCAATGTTGTAGCACTTATGTTCCTTTAGAGGCTCATAGACAGGTGTCGACTCATGTATGGTTTGGAATGCCTTATCGGCTGATTTTTGTTGTATAGTCTTTCACGACAGCATGGTAGCTCGTACCTTATATATAGTTTCTTGACAGTCTTGTCATCCCATGTTATATATGTTCATGACATTATCTTTCATTGTTGGATGTTCATGATCCATGTATACCATTTATATTGATCTTGTCGGCCCTTAAAGATAATAAGGAAGGTTAGATAAAATGTACGTTGGTGCTCGGCAAGTATGGCCCGGGTGCTAGTCATGACCCTCCAGTTGGGTCGTGACACTTAGGTTGTATGCGACGTCCCGAAAAACTTTTAGAGGATCCGGGTCCAGGGGACCCTGGCCTAAGGCAGAAGCCGTGGGTTATAGCACACGCAAATATAGGAATCGGGCGGAATTCTTGTTTTATGGCCTTAAAATGCCAAGAAACAAGGAACAGTCATGGATGGGTGGTGAATGTGGGTCCTTAGGTTGTATTTAACGTCCCGGAAAAATTTTAGTCGATCCGGGTTCGGGGGCCCGTGCCCTTGGTAGAGGCATGGGCTATAGCACATAAAAGTATGGGTATCAGGTAGAATTCTAGTTTTGTGGCCGTACAATGCCACAAAATGAGGAACGGTTATGGAGGGGCAGTGAATTTGGTTCCTTAGGTTGTATTTGATGTTCAGGAAAAAACTTTAGGCGATTCAGGTCCGGGGTCCCGAGCCCACGGCAGAAGCGTGGTATAACACACGAAAATATGGGAATCGGGAGGAATTCTAGTTTTATGGCCGTAACACTCAAAACTATGAGGCACGATCATGGAAGGGCAGTGACTCTGGTACCTTAGATTGTATTTGATGTCCCGGATAAATTTTAGGTGATCCAGGTCTGGGAGGTCTGGTCTACGGCTGAGTCGTGGGCTATAACATACGACAATATGGGAATCAGGCGGAATTCTAGTTTTATGGCCGTCAAACACCAAAACACGAGGAACGGTCATGTAAGGGAGGTGCATGTGGTTCCTTAGGTAGTATTTAATATCCCGGAAAATTTTTAGGCTATCCGAGTCCGGGGCCTCGGGCCCACGGCGGAAGGCGCGAGTTATAGCACAAGAAAGTATAGGAATCGGGGAATGGTCATGGCGGGGCGGTGATTTTGGTTCCTTAGGTTGTATTTGATGTCCCAGAATAATTATAGGCGATTCGGGTCCGGGAGCCCGGGTCCACGGCAGAAGGCATGGGCTATGCACACAAAAATATAGAAATCGGGCAGAATTCTATTTTTATGGCCGTAAAACGCCACAAAATGATGAACAGTAATGGCGGGGTAGTGACTATGGTTCCATAGGTTGTATTTGATGTCCCAAAAAAATTTTAGGCAATCCGAGTCCAGGGGCCCGAGCCCACAGCGGAGGCGTGGGCTATAGAACACAAAAATATGGGAATCGGGCTGAATTCAAGTTTTATGGTCGTAAAACGCCAAACAATGAGGAACGGTCATGGAGGGGAGGTGAATGTGGTTCCTTAGGTAGTATTTGATGTCACCAAAATATTTTAGGCAATCCGGGTCTGGGGGCTCGGGCCCACGGCGGAAGGTATGGGCTATAGCACACGAATATGGGAATCGGCTGGAATTCTAGTTTTATGGCTGCAAAACGCCAAACAATGAGGAACGGTCATGGAGGGGCACTGAATTTGGTCCCTTAGGTTGTATTTGATGTCCCGAAAACATTTTAGCCGATCAGGGTCCGAGGGCCCGGTCCCGGTCCCGGGCCCACGACGGAGGCCTGGGCTATAACACACGACAATATGGGAATCAGGCGGAATTCTAGTTTTATGGCCGTAAAATGCCAAAACATGAGGAACGGTCATGGAGGGGAAGTGAATGTGGTTCCTTAGGAAGTATTTTATGTCCCGGAAAATTTTTAGGCGATCCGGGTCTGGGGCCCGGGCCCATGGCAGAAGGCATGGTCTAGAGCACATGAAAATATGGAAAACGGGCGGAATTCTAGTTTTATGGCCATAAAACATCAAAATACAAGGAACGGTCATGGAGGGGCAGTGCTTGTGGTTACTTAGTTTGTATTCGACGTCCCGAAACAAATTCAGGCGATCCGGGTCCAGGGGACCCAGGCCCTAGGCGGAAGGCGTGGGTTATAGCACACGAAAAAATAGGAATCGGGTAAAATTCTTGTTGTATGGCCTTAAAACGCCAAAAAACAACGAACAGTCATGACTGGGCGGTGAATATGGTTCCTTAGGTTGTATTTAATGTCCCGGAAAAATTTTAGGCGATCCGGGTCCGGGAGCCCGGGCCCTTAGTGGAGGCGTGGGCAATGCACTCGAAAGTATGGGAATCAGGCGGAATTCTAGTTTTATGGCCGTACAATGACACAAAATGAGGAACGATCATGGCGGGGCAATGACCTTGGTTCCTTAGGTTGTATTTGATGTTCCGGAAAAATTTAGGCAATCCAGGTCCTGGGTCCCGGGCCCACGGCGGAGGCGTGGTATAACACACAAAAATATGGGAATCGGGAGGAATTCTAGTTTTATGGCCGTAAAATGCCAAACAATGCAAAACGGTCATGGAAGGGCAATGAATTTGGTTCCTTAGGTTTTATTTGATGTCTCGAATAAATTTTAGGCGATCCGGGTCCGGGGGTCGGGCCCACGGCAGAGGCGTGGGCTATCACACACTACAATATGGGAATCACGCTGAATTCTAGATTTATAGCCGTAAAATGCCTAAATATGTTGAACGGTCATGTCGGGGAGGTGGATGTGGTTCCTTAGGTAGTATTTGATGTCCTTGAATATTTTTAAGCGATCCGGGTCTGGGGCTCGGGCCCACGGCGTAAGGCATGGGCTATAGCACACGAAAATATAGGAATCGGGTGGAATTCTAGTTTTATGGTCGTAAAATACCATAAACTGAGGAACGGTCATGGAGGGGTAGTGACTTTGGTTCCTTAGGTTGTATTTGATGTCCCGGAAAAATTTTAGCCGATCCGGGTCCGAGGGCCTGGTCCCGGGCCCACAACGGAGGCCTGGGCTATAACATACGAAAATATGGGAATCAGACGGAATTCTAGTTTTATGGCTGTAAAACGCCAAAACATGAGGAACGATCATGGAGGGGAGGTTAATGAGGCTCCTTAGGAAGTATTTTATGTCCCGTAAAATATTTAGGCGATCCGGGTCTGGGGCCTGGGCCCACAGCAGAAGGCGTGGTCTATAGCACATGAACATATGAGAATCGGGCGAAATTCTAGTTTTATGGCCATAAAACGCCAAAATACAAGGAACGATCATGGAGGGGCAGTGACTGTGGTTACATAGGTTGTATTCGACATCTCGAAATAAATTTAGGCGATCCGGGTCCAGGGGACCCAGGCCCTAGGCGGAAGGCGTGGGTTATAGCACACGAAAATATGGGAATCAGGTGGAATTCTTGTTGTATGGCCTTAAAACGCCAAAAAACAATGAACAGTCATGACTGGGCGGTGAATGTGATTCCTTAGGTTGTATTTTATGTCCCCAAAAATTTTTAGGCGATCCGGGTCCGGGGGCCCGGGCCCTTAGTGGAGGCGTGGGCTTTAGCACACGAAAGTATGGGAATCAGGCGAAATTCTAGTTTTATGGCCGTACAATGCCACAAAATGAGGGACGGTCTTGGCGGGGCAGTGACTTTGGTTCCTTAGGTTGTATTTAATGTTCGATCCAAGTCCGGGGTCCCGGGCCCACTGCGGAGGCGTGGTATAACACACGAAAATATGGGAATCGGGAGGAATTCTAGTTTTATGGCCGTAAAATGCCACACAATGCGGAACGGTCATGGAAGGGCAGTGACTTTGGTTCCTTAGGTTGTATTCGATGTCCCGTATAAAGTTTAGGCGATCCGAGTCCGAGGGTCGGGCCCACGGCAGAGGCGTGGGCTATAACACACTACAATATGGGAATCACACTGAATTCTAGATTTATGGCCGTACATTGCCTAAACACGTGGAACGGTCATGTCGTGGAGGTGAATGTGGTTCCTTAGGTAGTATTTGATGTCCCCGAATATTTTTAGGCGATCCGAGTCTGGCGCCTCGGGCCCACGACGGAAGGCGCGAACTATAGCACACGAAAATATAGAAATCGGGGAATGGTCATGGCGGGGTGGTGATTTTGGTTCCTTAGGTTGTATTTGATGTCAAGGAAACATTATAGGCAATCCGGGTCCGGGGGCCTAGGCCCACAGCAAAAGGCGTGGGTTATGCATACGAAAATATGGGAATGAGGCAGAATTCTTGTTTTATGGCAGTAAAATGCCATAAAATGATAACCAGTCATGGCGGGTCGGTGACTGTGGTTCCTTTGGTTGTATGTGATGCCTCAAAAATTTTTTAGGCGATCCGAGTCCGGGGGCCCGAGCCCACGGCGGAGGCGTGGGCTATAGCAAACAAAAATATGGGAATCCGGCAAAATTCAAGTTTTATTATCGTAAAACACCAAAAAACAAGGAACGGTCATGGATGGGCAGTGACTGTGGTTCCTTAGGTTGTATTGGATGTCAAGAAAAAGTTTTAGGCGATCTGGGTCCGGGGGCCCGGGCCTTCGGCAGAAGGCGTGGGTATAGCACACGCAAATATGGGAATCGGGCGAAATTCTAGTTTTATGGCCGTAAAATGCCAACAAATGAGGAATAGTCATGTAGGGGCGGTGACTGTTGTTCCTCAGATTGTATTTGACGTCCCGGAAAACATTTAGGTGATCCGGGTACGGGGGACCCGGGCCCAAGGTGGAAGGCGAGGGCAATAGCACAAGAAGAAATAGGAATCGGGCGAAATTCTTGTTTTATGGCCTTAGAATGCCAAACAACAAGGAACAATCATGGCTGGGGTGATGAATGTGGTTCCTTAGGTTGTATTTGATGTCATGGAAAACGTTTAGGCGATCTGGGTCCGGGGGCTAGTCTATAGCAAACGAAAGTATGGGAATCGAGCGGAATTCTAGTTTTATGGCCGACAAATCCCAAAAAATGAGGAATGGTCATGCCGGGGTGATTACTGTGGTTCCTTATGTTTTAGTAAATTTCTCGGAAAAGTTTTAGGCGATCCGGGTCCGGGGGCCCGGCCCCACAGTGGAAACCGTGGGCTATACACACGAAAATATAGGAATCGGGCGGAATTCAAGTTTTATGGCCGTAAAACACCAATAAACGAGGAACGCTCATTGCTAGGCAGTGACTGTGGTTCCTTAGGTTGTATTTGATGTCCCAAAATTTTTTAGTCGATCCAGGTCTGGGGGCATGGGCCCACGACAGAAGGCATGGGCTATAGCACACGAACATATGGGAATCGGGCGTAATTCTAGTGTTATGGCCGCAAAATGCCAAAACATGAGGAATGGTCATGGAGCGCCGTAGACTGTGGTTCCTTACATTGTATTTAACATCCCGAAAAAATTTTAGGCGATCCGGTTCCGGGGGCTATAGCCCACGGCGGAGGCATGGGCTATAGCATACGCAAATATGGGATCGGGCATAATCCTAGTTTTATAGCCGTACAATGCCAACAAATGAGGAACGGTCATGGTGGGGTGGTGAATTTGGTTCCTTAGGTTATATTTGATGTCCCGGATAGATTTTAGGCTATCCGGATCCAGGGGCCCGAGCCCACGGTGGAGACACGGGCTATAACTCTAAAACATATGGGAGTCGGGTGGAATTCAAGTTTTATGGCTGTAAAACACCAAAAGATAAGGAACGATCATGGTTGGGTGGTGACTGTGGTCCCTTAGGTTGTATTTGAAGTTCTTAAAAGTTTTTAGGCGATTCGAGTTTAGGGGACCGGGCCCACGACGGAAGGCGTGTGTTATAGCACATGAAAATATGGGAATCGGGCAGAATTCTAGTTATATTGCCGCAAAACGCCAAAACACGAGGAACGGTCATGGCGGGGCAGTGACTGTGGTTCCTTAGGTTGTATACGATGTACTGATAAATTTTAAGGCGATCCCGGTTCGGGGGCCCGAGCCAACGGCGGAGGCAAGGGCTATAGCACACGTAAATATGGGAATCATGCAGAATTCAAGTTTTATGGCCGCAAAATGCCAAACAATGAGGAATGGTCATGGTGGGGCGATTACTGTGGTTCCTTAGGTTTTATTAAATGTCCTGGAAAATTTTTAGGCAATCCAGGCCCGAGGGATCGGACCCACGGCGGAGGTGTGGGCTATACCACACGAAAATATGGGAACCAGGCGGAATTCTAGTTTTATGGCCGTAAAATGCCAAAAAATGAGGAACGGTCATGGATGGGAGGTGATTGTGGTTCCTTAGGTTTTATTTGATGTGTCAGAAAAATTTTAGGCAATACGAGTCCGGGGGCATGGGTCCACGGCGGAAGGCGTGCTTTATAGGATACAGAAAAAAAGAATCGAGCGGAATTCATGTTTTATAGCCGCAAATTGCAAAAAATAAAGAATGTGCATGGCGGGGCTGTGACTGTGGTTCCTTAGATTGTATTTGCTGTCCAGGAAAAGTTTTAGGCATTATGGGTCCAGGGGCCCGATCCTACGGCGGAAGGCGTGGGCTAGTACACGAAAATATGAGAATCGGGCAGATTTCTAGTTTTATGGTTGCAAAATGCCAAAACACGAGGAACGGTCATGGCAGGGCATTGACTATGGTTCGTTAGGTTGTATTCGACATCCTAGAAAAACTTTAGGCGATCCGGGTCCGGGGGCCCGGGCCGATGACGGAAGGCGTGGACTATAACACACGAAATATGGGAATCGGGTGGAATTCTAGTTTTATGGCTGTAAAACGCCACAAAATGAGGAACGGTGACTTTTGTTCCTTAGGTTGTATGTGATGTTTCGGACAAATTTTAGGCGATCCGGGTCCGGGAGCCTGGGCCCATGGCGGAGTCATGGGCTATAACACACGACAATATGGGAATCAGGCGGAATTCTAGTTTTATGGCCGTAAATCGCCAAAAAACGAGGAACGTTCATGGAGGGGAGGTGAATGTGGTTCCTTAGGTAGTATTTGATGTTCCCAAAAAATTTTTAGACGATCTGAGCCTGGGGGCTAGGGCCTACGGCGGAAGGCATGGGCTATAGCACACGAAAATATGGGAATCGGGTGGAATGCTAGTTTTATGGTCGTAAAATACCATAACATGAGGAACGGTCATGGAGGGTCAGTGACTTTGGTTCCTTAGGTTGTATTTGATGTCCAGAAAAACTTTTAGGCGATCAAGGTCCTAGGGCACGGGCCCACGGCGGAGGCCTAGGCTATAACACACGACAATATGGGAATCAGGCAGAATTCGAGTTTTATGGCCGTAAAACGCCAAAACATGAGGAACGGTCATGGAGAGGAGGTGAATGTGGTTCCTTAGGAAGTAATTTATGTTCCAAAAACTTTTTAAGCGATCCGGGTCTGGGGCCCGGGCCCACGGCAGAAGGTGTGGTCTATAGCACATGAAAATATGGGAATCGGGCAAAATTCTAGTTTTATGGCCATAAAACGCCAAAATACAAGGAACGGTCATGGAGGGGCAGTGACTTAGGTTGTTACTTGTGACTTAGGTTGTTACTTAGGTTGTATTCGATGTCCCAAAAACAATTTAGGTGATCTGGGTCCAGGGGACCTGGGCCCTAAGCGGAAGGCGTGGGTTATAGCACACGAAAATATGGGAATCGGGTGGAATACTTATTGTATGGCCTTAAAACGCCAAAAAACAAGGAACAATCATAGCGGGGCGGTGAATGTGGTTCCTTAGGTTGTATTTAATGTCCCGGAAAAATTTTAGGCGATCTAGGTTCGGGGGCCCGGGCCCTTGGTGGAGGCGTGGGCTATAGCACACGAAAGTATGGGAATCAAGCGAAATTCTAGTTTTATGGTCGTACAATGCCACAAAATGAGGAACGGTCATGGCGGGGTAGTGACTTTGGTTCCTTAGGTTGTATTTGATATTTCGGAAAAATTTAGGCGATCCAGGTCCGGGGTCCCGGGCCCACGGCGGAGGCGTGGTATAACACAGTAAAATATGGGAATCGGGAGGAATTCTAGTTTTATGGCCGTAAAATGCCAAACAATGCAGAACGGTCATGGCAGGGCAGTGACTTTGGTTCCTTAGGTTGTATTTGATGTACCGGATAAATGTTAGGCGATCCGGGTCCGGGGGTCGGGCCCACGGCAGAGGCGTGGGCTATAACACACTACAATATGGGAATCGGGCAGAATACTAGTTTTATGGCCGTAAAATGCCAAAACATGAGGAACGATCATGGATGGGCGGTGACTGTGGTTCCCTAGTTTGTATTTGATGTCCTTAAAAGTTTTTAGGCGATCCGGGTCTGGGGTACCGGGCCCACGACGGAAGGCGTGAGTTATAACACACGAAAATATGGGATTCGGGTAGAATTCTAGTTATATTGCCGCAAAATGCCAAAAGACGAGGAACGGTCACGGCGGGGCGGTGACTGTGGTTCCTTAGGTTGTATACGACGTCCTAAAAAATTGTTAGGTGATCCGAGTTTGGGGGCCCGAGCCAACGGCGGAGGCTTGGGCTATAGCACACAACACTATGGGAATCAGGCGTAATTCAAGTTTTATGGCCGTAAAATGCCAATACACGAGGAACGGTCATGGCTGGGAAGTGACTGAGGTTCCTTAGGTTGTATGGTATGTCCCGAAAAAGTATTAGGCGATCCAGGTCCGGGGGCCCGGGCCCACAGCGGAAGGCGTGGGTATAGTACACAAAAATATGGGAATCGAGCAGAATTCTAGTTTTATGGCCGTAAAACGCCAAAACAAGAGGAACAATCATGGAGGGGCGGTGACTGTGGTTCCTTAAGTTGTATGCGACTTCTCGGAAAAAATGCGCGGGCCCAAGGCGGAAGGCGTGGGCTATAGCACACGAAAATATGGAAATCGAGCGGAATTCTTGTTTTATGGCCGCAAAACGCCAAACAATGAGGAATGGTCATGGTGGGGAAATTACTGTGGTTCCCTAGGTTTTTTAGATGTCCCGAAAAACTTTTAGGTGATCAGGGTCCGGGGGCCCGGGCCCACGGTGGAAGACGTGGGCTGTAGCACACGAAAACATGGGAATCGGGCGGAATTCGTGTTTTATTGCGTTAAAACGCCAAAACACGAGGAACAGTAATGTCTAGGTGGTGAATGAGGTTCCCTAGGTTGTATATAATGTTCCTAAAAAACTTTTGGCGATCTGGGTCTGGCGGCCCGGGCCTACGGTGGAGGCGTGCGCTATAGCACGTGAAAATATGGGAATTGGGTGGAGTTCAAGATTTATGGCGGTAAAACGCCACAAAATGAGGAACGTTCATGGCAGGGAAATGTCTTAGGTTCCTTAGGTTGTATTTGATATCCCAGATAAATTTTAGGCGATCCAGGTTTAGGGGCCCGAGCCCATGGCGGAGGCGTGGGCACACACGATAATATGGGAATCAGGCGGAATTCTAGTTTTATGGCCGTAAAACGTCAAACAATGAGGAGCGGTCATGTCCGGAAGGTGAATATGGTTCCTTAGGTAGTATTTAATGTCCCGGAAAAGGTTTAGGCTATCCGAGTCCGGGGCCTCGGGCCCAAGGCGGAAGGCGCGAGCTATAGCACAAACAAATATAGGAATCGAGGAATGGTCATGGAGGGGCGGTGATTTTGGTTCCTTCGGTTGTATTTGATGTCCCGGAACAATTATAGGCGATCCGGGTCCGGAGCCCGGGCCCATGGCAGAAGGCATGGGCTATACACACGAAACTATGGGAATCAAGAAGAATTCTATTTTTATGGCCGTAAAATGCCACAAAATGATGAACAGTAATGGCGGGGTGGTGACTTTGGTTCCTTAGGTTGTATTTGATGTACCGAAAAAATAATTGACGATCCGAGTCCGGGGGCCAGAGCCCACGGCGGAGGCGTGGGCTATAGAACACAAACATATGGGAATCAGGCGGAATTCAAGTTTAATGGTCATAAAATGACAAAACAATGAGGAACGGTCATGGCTGGGTGAGTGACTGTGGTTCCTTAGGTTGTATGTGATGTCCCAAAATATTTTTAGACGATTCGGGTCCGGGGGCTATAGCACACGAAAATATGTGAATCGGGCAGAATTCTAGTTTTATGGCAGTAAAATGCCAAACAACGAGGAACAGTCATGGAGGGGCGGTGACTGTGGTTCCTTAGGTTATATTCGACGTCCCGAAAAAAGTTTTGGAAATCCGGGTCCGGGGGCCCGGGTCCACGGCGGAGGCAAGGGCTATAACACACGTAAATATGGGAATCGTGTGGAATTCTAGTTTTATGGTCGTAAAATGCCAAAACGAGTAACGGTCATGTTGGGGCAGTGAATGTGGTTTCTTAGGTAGTCTTTGATATATCGGAAAAGTTTTAGGCAATCCAGGTCCGAGGGCCCGGACCCAGGGCGGAGGCGTGGGCTATAGCACACGAAAATATGGAAAATAGGCAAAATTCTAGATTTATGGCCGTAAAATGCCAAAAACGAGGAACGGTCATGGATGGGCAGTAATTGTTGTTCCTTAGGTTGCATTTGATGTGCCAGAAAAATTATAGGCTGTACGGGTCCGGGGGCATGGGCCCACGGCGGAAGGCGTGCTCTTTAGCACACGAAAAAAGGAATCGAGCGGAATTCAAGTTTTATGGCCGCAAAATGCAAAAAATGAGGAATGCTCATGGCGGGGATGTGACTGTGGTTCCTTAGATTGTATTTTATGTCCAGGAAAAGTTTTAGGCGTTATGGGTTAGGGGGCCCGGGCCCACGGCGAAAGGCGTGGGCTAGTACACGAAAATAAGGGAATCGGGTAGATTTCTTGTTTTATGGCTGCAAAATGCCAAAAGGCAAGGAACGGTCATGGAGTGGCAGTGACTATGGTTCGTTAGATTGTATTAGACGTCCCAGAAAATTTTAAGGCAATCCGGGTCGGAGGGACCGGGCCCACGGCGGAAGGTGTGGGCAATAACACACGAAATATGGGAATCGGGCGGAAATCTAGTTTTATGGACGTAAAACGTAAAATAAATGAGGAACGATCATGGTGGGGCAGAGACTTTGGTTCCTTAGGTTGTACTTGATGTACCAGATATTTTAGGCGATCCGGTTCCGGGGGCCCTGGCCTACGGCGGAGGCAAGGGCTATAGCACACGAAAATATAGTAATCTGGCCTAATTCTAGTTTTAGGGCCGTAAAATGCCAAAAATGAGGAACGATCATGTCAGAGTGGTGAATGTGGTTCCTTAGGTAGTATTTAATGTCCCGAAAATGTTTTAGGCGATCCGGGTCCGGGGACCCGGACTCATGGCGGAGACGGGTGCTATAGCACACGAAAATATGGGAATCGAGCGGAATGCTAGTTTTATGGCCGTAAAATGCCAAAAGATGAAGAATGGTCATGGAGGGATGATTAATGTGGTTATTTAAGTAGTATTTGAAGTCCCTGAAAAATATTAGGGGATCCGGGGTGTGGGGGCCCTGGCCCACGGCGGAAGGCGTGCTCTATAGCACACGAAAATAAGGAATCGAGCGGAATTCAAGTTTTATGGCCGCAAAATGCCAAAAGATGAGGAATGGTCATGGAGAGGCTGTGACTTTGGTTCCTTTGGTTATATTTGATGTCCCGTAAAGAGTTTAGGCTATCCGGGTCCGGGGGTCCGGGCCCATGGCAGAAGGCATGGGCTATAGCACACAAAAATATGGGAATCGCGCGAAATTCTAGTTTTATGGCCGCAAAACGCCAAAATATGAGGAACGGTCATAGAGGGGCAGTGACTGTGGTTCATTAGGTTGTATTCGATGTCCCAGATAATTGTTAGGCGACTCGGGTCCGGGGGCCCGAGTCAACGGCGGAGGCATGGGCTATAGCACACAAAAATATGGGAATTAGGCGGAATTCAAGTTTTATGGCCGTAAAACGCCAAAACATGAGGAACGGTCATGGCTGGGAAGTGACTGTGGTTCCATAGGTTGTAGTTAATGTCCCAAAAAAATTTTAATCGATCCAGGTCCGGGGGCCTGGGCCCACGACGGAAGGCGTGGGCTATAGCACACAAAAATATGGGAATCGGTCATAATTCTAGTGTTATGGACGAAAAACGACAACAAATGAGGAACGGTCATGGAGGGGGGGTGACTGTGGTTCCTTAAATTGTATTTAGCATCCCGAAAAAGTTTTAGGCGATCTGAGTCCGGGGGACCCGGGCCCAAGGTGGAAGGTGTGGTCTATAGCACACGAAAATATGGGAATCGGGCGGAATTCTAGTTTTATGGCCGTAAAACACCAACAAGTGAGAAACGGTCATGGTGGGGCAGTAACTTTAGTTCCATAGGTATTATTTGATGTTCCAGATAAATTTTAGGCGATCCAGGTCCGGGTGCCCAAGCCCACGACGGAGGCGTGGCCTATAGCACAAGAAAATATAGGAATGGGGTGGAATACTAGCTTTATGCCATAAAATGCCAAACAATGAGGAACGGTCATGGCGAGGCGATGACTGTGGTTCCTTAGGTTGTATTCGATGACCAGGAAAGAGTTTAGGTGCTTCGGGTCCGGGAACCCGAGCCCCCGGCGGAAGGCGTCAGCTACAGCATACGAAAATATAGGAATCGAGAGCAATTAAAGTTTTATGGTCGTAAAATGCCAAAAGATGAGTAACGGTCATGGCAGGGCGATGAACGTGGTTCCTTAGGTTGTATTTGATGTTCCGAAAACATTTTAGGCTATCCGGGTCCGGGGGCTCAGGCCCACGTCGGAGGCGTGGGCTATAACACACGAAAATTTGGGAATCAGGCGAAATTCTAGTTTATGGCTGTAAAACGGAAAAAAATAAAGAATGGTCATAGCGAGGCGGTGACTGTGGTTCCTTTGGTTGTATTTGATGTCCCAAAAAATGTTAGGCGATCCAGGTCTGGGAGCCCGAGCCCATAGCAGAAGGCATGGGATATAGCAAACGAAAACATAGGAATCGAGCGGAATTCAAATTTTATGGCCGTAACATGCCAAAACATGTGGAATGGTCATGGAGAGGCAGTGACTGTGGTTCCTTAGGCTGTACTTGATGTACCGGAAAATGTTTAGGCTATCCATGTCCGGGGGCCCAGGCCCACGGCGGAGGCGTGGGCTATATAGCCCAAGCAAATATGGGAATTAGGCGAAAATCTAGTTTTATGGCCGTAAAATGCCAAAAAAGAAGAATGATCATGGCATAGCCGTGGATGTGGTTCCTTAGGTTGTATTTGATATTCCGGAAAAATTTAGGTAATCCGAGCCCAGGCCCACGACGGAAGGCATGTGCTATATAACTCAAAAATATGGGAATCGGGCGGAATTCTAGTTTTATGGCCGTAAACCGCCAAAGAATGAGGAACGATCATGAAGTTGCTATGATTGTGGTTCTTTAGGTTGTATTTGATGTCTCGGAAAACATTTAGGCGATTCGGGTCCGTGGGCCTAGGCCCACGGCAGAGGCGTGGGCTATAGCACCCTAAAATATGGGAATCGAGGCGGAATTCTAGTTTTATGGCCGTAAAACGCCAAAAAATGAGGAACGATCATGGCTGGGCGGTGATTGTTGTTTCTTAGGTTGTATTTGATGTCCCTAAAAGTTTTTAGGCGATCCGGGTCTGGAGGCCCAGGCCCACGGCGGAGGCGTGGGCTAAAGCACACAAACATATGGGAATCGGACAGAATTAAAGTTTTATGGCCTTAAAATACCAGAAAACAAGGAACGGTCATGGTCGGGTAGTGACTATGGTTCCTTAGTTTATATTGGATGTCCCAAATATTTTTTAATCGATCCGGGTCCGTGGGCCTGGGCCCACGACGGAAGGCGTGGGCTATTGCACACGAAAATGTGGGAATCAGGGGTAATTCTAGTATTATGGCCGCAAAATGCCAAACTATGAAGCACGGTCATGGAGGGGCAGTGACTGTGGTTCATTAGGCTGTATTTAACGTCCCGAAAAACTTTTAGGCGATCCGGTTTCGGGGGCTATAGCCCACGGCGGTGGCGGTGGCGGTGGCATGGGCTATAGCATACGCAAATATGAGAATCGGGCAAAATTTTAGTTTTATGGTCGTAAAATGCCAACAAATGAGGAACGGTCCTGTTGGGGTAGTGACTTTGGTTCCTTAGGTTGTATATGATGTCCCGAATAGACTTTAGGCTATCCGGGACAGGGGGCTCGAGCCCACGACGGAGACATGGGCTATAGCTCATAAACATATGGGAGTCGGGCGGAATTCTAGTTATATGGCCGCAAAACGCCAAAGAATGAGGAACAGTCATGGAGGGGCGGTGACTGTGGTTCCTTAGGTTATATTTAACATCCCAAAATACTTTTAGGCGATTCGGGTCCGGGGGCCCGGGCCCACGGCATAGCACACGCAAAATATGGGAATCCGGCAGAATTCTAGTTTTATGGCTGTAAAACACCAACAAGTGAGGAACGGTCATGGTGGGGTAGTGACGTTGGTTTATTAGGTATTATTTGATGTCCCAGATAAATTTTAGGCGATCCAGGTCCGGGGTCCTGGGCCCACGACGGAGGCGTGGGCTATAGCACAAGAAAATATAGGAATGGGGCGGAATACTAGTTTTATGGCGATAAAATGCCAAACAATGAGGCACGGTCATGGAGAGGCGGTGACTGTGGTTCTTTAGGTTGTCTTTGATGACCAGGAAAACCTTTTGGTGCTTCGGGTCCGGGAACCCGGGCCCACGGCGGAAGGCGTCGGCTACAGCATACGAAAATATAGGAATCGAGAGCAATTCAAGTTTTATGGTCGTAAAATACCAAAAGATGACGAACGGTCATGGCAGGGCGATGAACGTGGTTCCTTAGGTTGTATTGGATGTCCCGAAAAAATTTTAGACTATCCGGGTCTGGGGGCTCAGGCCCACGGCAGAGGCGTGGTATAACACACAAAAATTTTGGAATCAAGCGGGAAGTCTAGTTTATTGCCGTAAAATAGAAAAACACAAAGAATGGTCATAGCGGGGCAGTGACTGTGGTTCCTTTGGTTGTATTTGATGTCCCAAAAATATGTTAGGCGATCCGGGTCCGAGGGCCCGGGCACATGGTAGAAGGCGTGGGCTATGCAAACGAAAACATAGGAATCAAGCGGAATTCAAATTTTATGGCCGTAAAATGCCACAATATGGGGAATGGTCATGGCAAGGCGGTGACTGTGGTTCCATAGGCTGTACTGGATGTACCGAAAACCTTTTAGGCGGTCCGGGTCTGGAGGCCCGGGCCCACGGCAAAGGCATGGGCTATAGCACAAGCAAATATCGGAATTAGGCGGAAATCTAGTTTTATGGTCGTAAAACGCCAAAGAATGAAGAATGGTCATGGCGGGGTGGTGGATGTGGTTCCTTAGGTTGTATTTGGTGTCCCGGAAATATTTTAGGCAATCCGAGCCCAGGCCCACAACGGAAGGCATGTGCTATGGCACACAAAGATATGGAAATCGGGCAGAATTCTAGTTTTATGGCCGTAAAACGCCAAAGAATGAGGAATGGTCATGGAGTTTTTGTGACTGTGGTTCCTTAGGTTGTATTTGATATCTCGGAAAAACTTTAGGCGATTTGGGTCCGTGGGCCTGGGCCCACGGCGGAGGCGTCACTAAAATATTGGAATCGAGGCGGAATTCTAGTTTTATGGCCGTACAACGCCAACAAATGAGGAACGGTCATGGTGGAATGATGACTTTGATTGCTTAGTTTTTATTGGATGTCCCGGATAAATTTTAGGCGATCCAGGTCCTGGGGCCCGAGCCCACAACAGAGGCGTGGGCTATAGCACACGAAAATATGAAAATTGGGCGGAATACTAGTTTTAAGGCCATAAAATGCTAAACAATGAGGAACAATCATTGTTGGGCGATGATTGTGATTTCTTAGGTTGTATTTGATGTCCCTAAAAGTTTTTAGGTGTTCCGCGTCTGGGGACCCGGGCCCACGGCGGAGGCGTAGGATAAAGCACACAAACATATAGGAATCAGGCGGAATTAAAGTTATATGGCCGTAAATCGCCAAAACACGAGGAACGGTCATGGATGGGTAGTGACTATGGTTTCTTAGGTTATATTTGATGTCCCGAATATTTTTTAATCGATCCGGGTATGGGGGCCTGGGCCCACGACGGAAGGCGTGGGCTATTGCACACGAAAATGTGGGAATCGGGCGTAATTCTAGTATTATCGCCGCAAAATGCCAAACAATGAATAACGGTCATGGAGGGGCGGTGACTGTGGTTCCTTAGGTTGTATTTAACGTCCCGAAATATTTTTAGGCGATCCAGTTTCGGGGGCTATAGCCCACAGCGGTGGCGTGGGCTATAGCTGACGAAAATATGGGAATCGGGCGGAATTCTAGTTTTATGGCTGTAACATGCCAACAAATGAGGAACGGTCCTGGTGGGGCAGTGAGTTTGGTTCCTTAGGTTGTATATGATGTCCTGTTTATATTTTAGGCTATCCGGGACCGGGGGCTCGAGCCCACGGCGGAGACATGTGCTATAGCTCACAAAATTATGGGAGTCGGGTGAAATTCAAGTTTCATGGCCGTAAAATGCCAAACAACGAGGAACGATCATGGCTGGGTGGTGACTGTGGTTCCTTAGGTTGTATTGTTTTGTCCCTAAAAGTTTTTAGGCGATTTGGGTCTGGGAGCCCGGGCCCACGACGAAAGGCGTGGGCTATAGCACACAAACATATGGCAATCGGGCAAAATTCTAGTTATATGGACGCAAAATTCCGCAAATCGAGGAATGGTCATGGCGGGGCGGTGAATGTGGTTCCTTAGGTTGTATTTAATGTCCCAAAAAACCTTTAGGCAATCCGGGTCCGGGGGCTCGGGCCCACGGCGTAGCACACGAAAATATGGGAATCGGGCGGAATTCTAGTTTTATGGCTGTAAAATGCCAACAAGTGAGGAACGGTCATGGTAGGGAAGTGACTTTGGTTCCTTAGGTGTTATTTGATGTGCCGGATAAATTTTACGCGATCCAGGTCCGGGGTCCCGGGACCACGACGGAGGCGTGGGCTATAGCAAAAGCAAATATGAGAATCGGGCGCAATACTAGTTTTATGGCCATAAAATGCCAAACAATGAGGAACGGTCATGGAGGGGCAGTGATTGTGGTTCCTTAGGTTGTATTAGATGACCAGGAAAACTTTTATGTGTTTCGGGGCCGGGAACCCGGGCCCACGGTGGAAGGCGTCGGCTACAGCATACGAAAATATAGGAATCGAGAGCAATTCAAGTTTTATAGTCGTAAAATGCCAAAATATGAATATCGGTCATGGTAGGGCAATGAACGTGGTTCCTTAGGATGTATTTGATGTCTCGGAAATATTTTAGGCTATTCGGGTCCGGGTGCCCAGGCCCACGGCGGAGGCGTGGGCTATAACACAAGAAAAGTTGGGAATCAGGCGGAATTCTAGTTTATGGCTGTAAAACGCCAAAAAACGAAGACGTGTCATAGCGGGGAGGTGACTGCGGTTCCTTTGGTTGTATTGGATGTCCCTAAAAAATGTTAGGCGATCCGGGTCCGGAGGCCCGGGCCCACGGCGGAAGGCGTGGGCTATAGCAAACGAAAACATAGGAAGCGAGCAAAATTCAAATTTTATGGCCGTAAAATGCCAAAAAATGGGAAATGGTCATGGCGAGGCAGTGACTGTGGTTCCTTAGGTTGTACTTGATGTACCGGAAAAATTGTAGGCTATCCGGGTCCGGGGGCCCAGGCCCACGGCCGAGGCATGGGCTATAGCACAAGTAAATATGGGAATTAGGCGGAAATCTAGTTTTATGGCCGTAAAATGCCACAATATGAAGAATGGTCATGGCGGGGCAGTGGTTGTGGTTCCTTAGGTTATATTTGATGTCCCGGAAAAAGTTTAGGCAATCCGGGCCCAGGCCCACGACGGAAGGAATGGGTATAACACACAAAAATATGGGAATCATGCTGCATTCTAGTTTTATGGCCGTAAAATGCCAAAGACTGAGGAATGGTCATGGAGTTGCTGTGATTGTGGTTCCTTAGGTTGTATTTGATGTCTCGGAAAAATGTTAGGCAATACGGGTCCGTGGGCCTAGGCCCACGGCGGAGGCGTAGGCTATAGCACACTAAAATATGGGAATCAGGGCGGAATTCTAGTTTTATGGCCGTAAAACGCCAACAAATGAGGAACGGTCATGGTGGGATGATGACTTTGGTTCCTTAGATTTTATTTGATGTCCCGAATAACTTTTAGGCGATCCGGGTCCTGAGGCCCGAGCCCACGAAGGAGGAGTGCGCTATAGCACACGAAAATATGGGAATCGGGCGGAATACTAGTTTTATGGCCGTACAATGACAAAACATGAGGAACGTTCATGGCTTGGCAATGACTGTGGTTTCTTAGGTTGTATTTGATGTCCCTAAAAGTTTTTAGGCGATTCGGGTCTGGGGCCCGAGCCCACAGCGGAAGGTGTGGGCTATAGCACACGGAAATATGGGAATCGGGAGGAATTTTAGTTTTATGGTCGTAAAACGCCAAAACCTGAGGAACGGTCATGGCGGGGCAGTGACTGTGGTTCCTTAGGTTTTGTTCGACATCCAGCAAATATTTTAGGCGATCCGGGTTTGGGGACCCGGGCCCACGGCGAAAGGCGTCGGCAACAGCACACGACAATATAGGAATCGAGAGGATTTTAAGTTTTATGGTCATAAAATGCCACAAAATGAGGAACGGTCATGGAAGGGTAGTGATTGTGGTTCCTTAGGTTGTATTTGTTGTCCTAGAAATATTTTAGGCAATCCGGGTCTAGGGGCTCAGGCCCACGACAGAAGCGTGGGCTATAACACACGAAAATATAGGAATCGAGCGGAATTCAAGTTTTATGGCCGTAAAACGCCAAACAATGAGGAATGGCCAATGGCTGGGCTGTGACTGTGGTTCCTTTAGTTGTATTTGATGTCCCAAAAATTTTATAATTGATCCAGGTCCAGGGGCCTGGGCCCACGATGGAAGGCGTGGGCTATAGCACACGAAAATATGGAAATCGGGCGCAATTCTAGTTTTATGGCCATAAAGTTCCAAACAACGAAGAATGGTAATGGCAGGGTAGTGACTATGGTTCCTTAGGTTATATTTGATGTCCCGTAAAAATATTTACGCTATCTGGGTTCAGGGGCCCGGGCTTACGGCGGAAGGCGTGGGCTATAGCAAACAAAAATATTGGAATCGAGCGGAATTCATGTTTTATGGCCGTAAAATGCCAAAACCTGGGGACCAGCCAAGGTGGGGAGGTGACTGTGGTTCCTTAGGTTGTACTTTATGTACCGTAAATATATTAGATTATTCGGGTCCGGGGGCCCAAGCCCACGGCGGAGGCGCGGGTTATAGCACATGAAAATATGGGATGAAATCTAGTTTTATGGCCGCAAAATACCAAAAATGAAGAATGATCATGGCGGGGTAGTGACAGTGGTTCCTTAGGTTGTATTGGATGTCCCGAAAAGATTTTAGGCAATCCGAGTCTGCGGGCCCTGGACCACGGCTGAAAACATGTGCTATAGCACACAAAAATATGGGAATTAGGCGGAATTCTAGTTTTATGGCCGTACAACGCCAACAAATGATGAATGGTCATGGAGGGGAGGTGACTGTGGTTCCTTAGGTTGTATTTGATGTTCTGGAAAAATGTATGGCGATCTGGGTCCGTGGGCCCGGGCCCACGGCGAAAGACGTGGGCTATAGCACACGAAAATATAGGAATCGAGCGGCATTCAGATTTTATAGTCGTATAACTCCAAAACATGGGGAACGGTCATGGACGGGCAGTGACTATAGTTTTTAGGTTGTAGTCGATGTTTCGGAAAACGTTTAGGCTATCCGGGACCGGGGGCCCAGGCCCACGGCGGAGGTGTGGGCTATACCACACGAAAATATGGGAATCAGGCGGAAATCTAGTTTTATGGCCGTAAAATGCCAAAACATGAAGAATGGTTATGGTGGGGTGGCGATTGTGGTTCCTTAGGTTGCATTTGATGTCCCGAAAATTGTTAGGCTATCCAGGTCCGGGGGGCCGGGACCACGGTGGAAGGCATGGGCTATAGAACACAAAAATATGGGAATCGGGCGGAACACTAGTTTTATGGTCGTAAAATTCCAAAACATGATGAACGGTCATGGTGGGGCGATGACTGTGGTTCCTTAAGTTGTATTTGATATCCTTAAAATCTTTTAGGCTATACAGGTTCGGGGCCCGTGCCCATGGCGGAAGGCGTAGGCTACCACATACGAAAATATAGGAATCGAGAGGAATTCAAGTTGTTTGGTCGTAAAACGCCAAAAATGAGGAACGGTCATGGCAGAGTAGTGAATGTGGTTCCTAAGGTTGTATTTAATGTTCCGGAAAAATTTTAGGCGATCCGGGTCCGAGGGCCCGTGCCCACGGCGGAGGCGTGGGCTATAGCACACGAAAGTATAGAAATCGGGTGGAATTCTAGTTTTATGGCCGTAAAACGCCACAAAATGAGGAACGGTCATGTCGGGACAGTGACTTTGGTTCTTTAGGTTGTATTTGATGTCCCGGATAAATTTTAGGCGATCCGGGTCTGGTGGGACGGGCCCACGGCAGAGGCATGGGCTACAACACACGACAATATGGGAATCAGGCGGAATTCTAGTTTTATGGCCGTAAAACACCAAAACACGAGGAACGGTCATGTCGGGGTGGTGAATGTGGTTCCTTAGGTAGTATTAGATGTCCTAAAAATATTTTAGGCGATCTGGGTCCGGGGTCTCGGGCCCACGGCGGAAGGTGCGAGCTATAGCACACGAACATATAGGAATCGGGGAATGGTCATGGCAGGGAGATGATTTTGGTCCCTTAGGTTATATTTTATTTCCCTGAAATATTATAGGCGATCCGGGTCCGGGGGCCTGGGCCCACGCCGGAGGCATAGCAAATGAAAGTATGGGAATCGAGCGAAATTCAAATTTTATGGCCGCAAAACGCCAAACAATGAGGAATGTCATGGGGGCGATTACTGTGGTTCCTTAGGTTGTATTAGATGTCTTGAAAATTTTTAGGCGATTCGGGTCCGGGTTCCCGGGCCCACGGCGGAAGGCGTGGTAGCACACGAAAATATGGGAATCTAGCAGAATTCTAGTTTTATGGCCGCAAAATGCCAAAACCTGAGGAACGGTCATGTTGGAGCGGTGATAGTGGTTCCTTGGGTTGTATACGACGTCCAGGAAAATATATAGGCTATCCGAGTCTGGGGGCCTGAGCCAACGGCGGAGGCGTGGGCTATGCGACATAAAAATATGGGAAAGGACGGAATTCAAGATTTATGGCCGTAAAACGCCAAAACAAAAAGGAAAGGTCATGGCTGAGGAGTGACTGTGGTTCCTTAGGCTGTATTTGATGTACCAAAATATTGTTATTCGATCCGGGTCTGGGGGCCTGGGCCTACGACGGAAGGCGTGGGCTATAGCACACGAAAGTATGGAAATCGGGCATAATTCTAGTTTTATGGCCACAAAACGCCAAAATATGAGGAACGGTCATGGAGGGGCGGTGACTGTGGTTCCTCAAGTTGTATTTAACGTCCCGTACAATTTTTAGGCGATCTGTTCTAGGGGCCATAGCTCACGGTTGAGGCGTGGGCTATAGCACACGAAAATATGGGAATCAGGCGGAATTCTAGTTGTATGGCCGTAAAACGCCAAAAAATGAGTAACAGTCATGGTGGGGCGGTGACTTTGAATCCTTAGGTTTTATTTGATGTCTCGAATAGCTTTTAATCAATACGGCTCCGGGTGCCCGACCCCACGGTATAGGCGTGGGCTATAGCACATAGAAATATGGGAATCGAGTGAAATTCAAGTTTTATGGCCGTAAAATACCAAAACAAGAAGAACGGTCATGGCTGGGTAGTGACTGTAGTTCCTTAGGTTGTATTTGATGTCTCAAAACTATTTAATCGAACCGGATCTGGGACCCTGGGCCCATGAAGGAAGGCGTGGGCTATAACACACAAACATATGGGAATCGGGCGGAATTCTACTTATATGGCCCCAAAACGCCAACTAGTGAGGAACGGTTCGATTAAAAATGCAAAACAATGAGGAACGGTCATGGCGCGGCGGTGACTGTGGTTCCTTAGGTTGTATTCGATGACCAGGAAAAGTTTTAGGTGCTTCGGGTCCGGGAACCCTGGCCCACGGCGGAAGGTATCGGCTACAGCATATGAAAATATAGGAATCGAGAGCAATTCAAGTTTTATGGTCGTAAAATGCCAAACGATTAGGAACGGTCATGGCAGGGCGATGAACGTGGTTCCTTAGGTTGTATTTGATGTACCGGAAAAATGTTAGGCTATCCGAGTCTGGGGGCCCAGGCCCATGGCGGAGGCAGAAGCGTGGGCTATAACACACGAAAATTTGGGAATCAGGCGGAATTCTAGTTTATGGCCGTAAAATGCCAAAAAACGAAGAATGGTCATAGTAGGGCGGTGACTGTGGTTCCTTTGGTTGTATTTGATGTCCCGAAAAAATGTTAGGCGATCCGAGTCCGGGGGCCCAGGCCCACGGCGGCGGCGTGGGCTATATAGCACAAGCAAATATGGGAATTAGGCGAAAATCTAGTTTTATGGCCGTAAACTGCCAAAAAAGAAGAATGATCATGGCGGGGCAGTGGATGTGGTTCCTTATGTTGTATTTGATTTGCCAGAAAAATTTTAGGCAATCCGGGCCCGGACCCACGATGGAAGGCATGTGCTATAGCACATAAGAATATGGGAATCGGGCGGAATTGTAGTTTTATGGCCGTAAAACGCCAAAGAATGAGGAATGGTCATGGAGTTGCTGTGATTGTGGTTCCGTAGGTTTTATTTGATGTCTTGGAAAAACGTTAGGCGATTCGGGTCCGTGGGCTTGGGCCCACGACGGACGCGTAGGCTATAGCACACTAAAATATGGGAATCGGGGCGGAATTCTAGTTTTATGGCCGTAAAATGCCAACAAATGAGGAACGGTCATGGTGGGACGATGACTTTGGTTCCTTAGTTTTTATTTGATGTCCCAGATAAATTCTAGGCGATCCTGGTCCTGGGGCCCGGGCCCACGACGGACGTGTGGGCTATAGCACACGAAAATATGGGAATCGGGCGGAATACTAGTTTTATGGCTGTAAAATGCCAAAACATGAGAAACGATAATGGTTGGGTGGTGACTGTGGTTTCTTAGGTTGTATTTGATGTCCCTAATTGTAGGCGATCCGGGCCCACGGCGGAACTTTTGGCCTATAGTACACAGAAATATGGGAATCGGGCGGAATTCTAGTTTTATGGCCGAAAAACGCCAAAAATTGAGGAACAGTCATGGCGGGGTAGTGACTGTGGTTCCTTAGGTTGTGTTCGATATCCAAGAAAACTATTGGGAAATCCGGGTCCGGGGTCCCGGACCCACAGCCGAAGGCGTCGGCTTCAGCATACGAAAATATAGGAATCAAGAGGAATTCAAGTTTTATGGTCGTAAAATGCCACAAAATGAGGAACGGTCATGGAAGGGTGGTGAATGTGGTTCCTTAGGTTGTATTTGATGTCCTGGAAATATTTTAGGCTATTCGGGTCTGGGGGGCCAGGCCCATGGCGGAGGCTTGGGCTATAACACACGAAAATATTAGAATCGGGCGGAATTCAAGTTTTATGGCCGTAAAACGCCAAATAACGAGGAACGGCCAATGGCTGGGTTGTAACTGTGGTTCCTTTGGTTATATTTGATGTCCCAAAAATTTTATAATTAATCCGAGTCCGGGGGCCTGGGCCCACGACGGAAGGCGTGGGCTATATCATACGCAAATATGGGAATCGGGCGAAATTCTAGTTTTATGGCCGTAAAATGCCAAACAACGAAGAATGGTAATGGCGGGGCAGTGACTATGATTCCTTAGGTCGTATTCGATGTCCCGAAAAACTTTTACGTGATCCGGGTTCAAGGGTCCGGGCCCATGGCGAAAGGCGTGGGCTATAGCAAACGAAAATATAGGAATCGGGCGGAATTCATGTTTTATGGCCGTAAAATGCCAGAAAATAGGGAACGGTCATGGCGAGGCAGTGACTATGGTTCCTTAGGTTGTACTTGATGTACCAAAAATATTTTAGGCTATCCGGGTCCGGGGGCCCAGGCTCACGGCGGAGACGCGGCCTATAGCACAAGAAAATATGGGAATCAGGCTGAAATCTAGTTTTATGGCCGAAAAATGCCAAAAGACAAAGAATGGTCATGGCGGGGCAGTGACTGTGGTTTTGTAGGTTGTATTGGACGTCCAGAAAAAATATTAGGCAATCCGGGTCCGGGGGCCCGCGACCACGGCTGAAGGCATGTGCTATAGCACACAAATATATGGGAATTAGGCGGAATTCTAGTTTTATGGCAGTAAAATGACAAAAACTGATGAATGATCATGGAGGGGATGTGTTTCCTTAGGTTGTATTTGATGTTCTGGAAACATTGAAGGCAATCCGGGTCCGTGGGCCCGAGCCCACGACGGAAGGCGTGGGCTATAGCACACGCAAATATAGGAATCGAGCGGAATTCAGGTTTTATAGCCGTAAAATGCCAAAACATGGGGAACGGTCATGGAAGGGCGGTGACTGTGATTTTTTAGGTTGTAGTTGATGTCCCGAAAAACCTTTCGGCTATCCGGGTCCGGGGGCCTAGGCCCACGGCGGAGGCTTGGGCTATAGCACACGAAAATATAGGAATCTGGCAAAAATCTAGTTTTATGGCCGTAAAATGCCAAAACATGAAGAATGGTCATGGTGGGGTGGTGACTGTGGTTCCTTAGGTTGCATTTGATGTCCCAAAAACATTTTAGGCTATCCGGGTCTGGGGGGGCGGGCCCACGGTGGAAGGCATGGGCTATTGAACACAAAAATATGGGAATAGGGCGGAATACTAGTTTTATGGTCTTAAACTGCCAAAACATGATGAACGGTCATGGATGGGCGGTGATTGTGGTTCCTTAAGTTGTATTTGATATCCCAAAAAATTTTTAGGCGATACAGGTTTAGGTGCCCGGGCCCATGGCGGAAGGCGTCGGCTACAACATACGAAAATATGGGAATCGAGAGGAATTCAAGTTTTATGGTCACAAAATGCCAAAAATGAGGAACGATCATGGTAGGTTAGTGAATGTGGTTCCTCAGGTTGTATTTAATGTTCCAAAAAAATTTTAGGCGATCCGGGCCTGGGGGCCAGGGTGTGGGGGCCCGAGCCCACGGCGGAGGCGTGGGCTATAGCACACAAAAGTATAGAAATCGGGTGGAATTTTAGTTTTATGGCCGTAAAACGCCACAAAATGAGGAACGATCATATCGAGACAGTGACTTTCGTTCCTTAGGTTGTATTTGATGTTCCGGATAAATTTTAGGCGATCCATGTCCGGGGGGCCGGGCCCACAGCGGAGGCATGGGCTGTAACACACGACAATATGGGAATTAGGCAGAATTCTAGTTTTATTCTCGTAAAATGCCAAAAAAAGAGGAACGGTCATGTCGGGGAGTTGAATGTGGTTCCTTAGGTAGTATTTGATGTCCCAAAAAATATTTAGGCGATCTGGGTTCAGGGCCTCGGGCCTACGGCGGAAGGTGCGAGCTATAGCATACGAAAATATACGAATCGGGGAATGGTCATATCGGGGTCGTGATTTTGCTTCCTTAGGTTATATTTGATTTCTGGAAAATATTATAGGCGATCCGGGTCTAGGGGCCCGTGCCCACGGCGGAGACATGGGCTATAGCAAACACTAGTATGGGAATCGAGCGAAATGCAAGTTTTATGGCCCCAAAACGCCAAAACATGAGGAATGGTCATGGGGGGGAGGGGCGATTACTGTATTTCCTTAGGTTGTATTAGATGTCCCGAAAGAGTTTTAGGCGATCTAGATCCTGGGTTCCAGGGCCCACGGCGGAAGGCGTGGTAGCACACGAAGATATGAGAATCTGGCGGAATTCTAGTTTTATGGCCGCAAAACGCCAAAATATGAGGAACGGTCATGTTGGAGCGGTGACAGTGGTTCCTAAGGTTGTATACGACGTCCCGAAAATATTTAGGTGATCCAGGTCAGGGGGCCCGAGCCAACGGGGGAGGCGTGGGCTATAGGACACAAAACTATGGGAAAGGACGGAATTCAAGCTTTATGGCTGTAAAACGCCAAAAACGGAGGAACGGTCATGGATGCGGAGTGACTGTGGTTCCTTAGGTTGTATTTGATATCCCAAATTTTTTTTAATTGATCCGGTTCCGGGGGACTGGGACCACGACGGAAGGCGTGGGCTATAGCACACGAAAATATGGAAATCGGGCATAATTCTAGTTTTATGGCCACAAAACGCCAAAATATAAGGAACGGTCATGGAGGGGCGGTGACTGTGGTTTCTTGGGTTGTATTTAACATCCCAGAAAATTTTTAGGCGATCCGGTTTCGGGGGCTATAGCACATGAAAATATGGGAATCAGGCAGAATTCAAGTTGTATGGCCTTAAAACGCCAACAAATGAGGAACGGTCATGGTGGGGCGGTGACTTTGGATCCTTAGGTTGCATTTGATGTCCCGAAAAGATTTTAGGCGATACGGGTCCGGGGACCCGACCCCACGGTGTAGGCGTAGGCTATAGCACACAAACATATGGGAATCGGGTGGAATTCAAGTTTTATGGCCGTAAAATGCCAAAAATCGAGGAATGGTCATAGCTGGGTAGTGGCTGTGGTTCCTTAGGTTGTATTTGATGTCCTGAAAATTTTTAATCGAATCGGGTCCAGGGGCCCGGTCCCACGACGGAAGGCGTGGGCTATAGCACACGAGAATATGGGAATTGGGCGGAATTCTAGTTTTATGGCCGCAAAACGCCAATCAACGAGGAACGGTCATGGCAAGGCGGTGATTGTGCTTCCTTAGGTTGTGTTCAACGTCCATAAAAGTTTTTAGGTGATATGGGTTAGGGGACCCGGGCCCAAGTGGAAGGCGTCGGCAATAGCATACGAAAATATAGGAATCGAGAGAAATTCAAGTTATATAGTCGTAAAACGCCAAACAATAAGAAAGGGTCATGGAAGGGTGGTGAATGTGGTTCCTTAGGTTGTATTTGATGTCCCGGAAAACATTTAGGCTATCCGGATTTGGGGGCTCAGGCCCACGGCGGAGGCGTGGGCTACCACACAGAAATATGGGAATCGGGCGGAATTCTAATTTTATGGCCGTAAAACGCCAAAAACCGAGGAACGGTCATGGTGGGGTAGTGACTGTGGTTCCTTAGGTTATGTTCGACATCCAAGAAAAATATTAGGCAATCCGGGTCCGGGGACCCGGGCCCACAGCTGAAGGCGTCGGCTTCAGCATACGAAAATATAGGAATCAAGAGGAATTCAAGGTTTATGGTCGTAAATTGCCACAAAATGAGGAACGGTCATAGAAGGGTGGTGAATGTGGTTCCTTAGGTTGTATTTGATGTCCTGGAAATATTTTAGGCTATTCGGGTCTGGGGGCCCATGCCCATGGCAGAGGCGTGGGCTATAACACACGAAAATATTAGAATCGGGCGGAATTCAAGTTTTATGGCCGTAAAACGCCAAATAACGAGGAACGGCCAATGGCTGGGTTGTGACTGTGGTTCTTTTGGTTGTATTTGATGTCCCAAAAAGTTTATAATTGATCCGAGTCCGGGGGCCTGGGCCCACGACGGAAGGTGTGGGCTATAGCACACAAAAATATGGGAATCGGGCAAAATTCTAGTTTTATGGCCGTAAAATGCCAAACAACGAAGAATGGTAATGGTGGGGCAGTGACTATGGTTCCTTAGGTCATATTCGATGTCCCGGAAAACTTTTGCGCGATCCGAATTCAGGGGTTCGGGCCCATGACGGAAGGCGTGGGCTATAACAAACGAACATATAGGAATCAGGCGGAATTCATGTTTTATGGCCGTAAAATGCCAAAAAATGGGGAACAGTCATGGAGAGGCGGTGACTGTGGTTCCTTAGGTTGTACTTGATGTACCAGAAAATTTTTAGGCTATACGAGGTCCGGGGGCCCAGGCCCACGGCGGAGGCGTGGGCTATAGCACAAGAAAATATTGGAATTAGGCGAAAATCTAGTTTTATGGCCGTAAAATGCCAAAACATGAAGAATGGCCATGGCGGGGCGGTGGTTGTGGTTCCTTCGGTTGTATGTGATCTCCCGGAAATATTTTAGGCAATCCGGGCCCGGGCCCATGACGGAAGGCATGTGCTATAGCACAAAACTATATTGGAATCGGGCGGAATTCTAGTTTTATGGCCGTAAAATGCCAACAAATGAGGAATGGTCATGGAGGGGCTGTGACTGTGGTTCCTTAGGTTGTATTTGATGTCTCGCAGAAATTTTAGGCGATCCAAGACCATGGGCCCCGGCCCATGGCGGAAGGCGTGGGCTATAGCACACGAAAATATAGGAATCGAGCGCAATTCAAGTTTTATCACCGTAAAATGCCAAATAATGGGGAATGGCCATGGCGGGGTGGTGACTGTGGTTCCTTAGGTTGTATTTGATTTCTCGGAAAAATTTTAGGCTATCCGGGATCGAGGTCCCAGGCCCACAGCGGAGGCATGGGCTATAGCACACGAAAATATGGGAATCAGGTGGAAATCTAGTTTTATGGCCGTAAAATGCCAAAATACGAAGAATGGTCATAGCGGGGTAGTGATTGTGGTTCCTTAGGTTGCATTTGATGTCCCAAAAGTTTTTTAGGCGGTCCGGATCTGGGGGCCCAGGCACACGGCGCAGGCGTGTGCTATAGCACACGAACATATGGGAATCGTGAGGAATTAGAGTTTTATGGCCGTAAAACGCCAACAAATGAGGAATGGTCATGGTGGTGCTATGAATGTGGTTCCTTAGGTTGTATTTGATGTTTCGGATAGATTTTAGGCGATCCGGGTCCTTGGGCCCGAGCCCATGGCAAAGGCGTGGGCTATAGCACACAAAAATATGGGAATCAGGAGGAATTCGAGTTTTATTGCTGTAAAACACCAAACAACATGGAAAGGTCATGGATGGGCAGTAACTGTGGTACCTTAGGTTGTATTTGATGTCCCAAAAGATTTTTAATCGATCTGGGTCCAGGGACCCCGGCCCACGACGGAAGGCGTGGGCGATAACCCACGAAAATATGGGAATCGGGTAGAATTCTCGTTTTATGGACGCAAAACACCAAAATAACAAGGAACAGTCATGGAGGGGTGGTGAATATGGTTCCTTAGGTTGTATTTAATGTTCCGGCAAATATTTAGGTGATCCGGGTCCGGGGGCCTGGGCCCACAACGGAGGCTAGCACACGAAAATGAATCGGGGCGGAATTCTAGTTTTATGGCCGTAAAACACCAACAAATGAGGAACGGTCATGGTGGGGCGATGGCTTTGGTTCCCTAGGTGGTATTGGATGTCCCGGATAAATTTTAGGCAAACTGGGTCCGGGGGCCCGGGCCCACGACGGAGGCGTGGTCTATAGCACAAGAAAATATGGGAATCGTGCGAAATTCTAGTGTTATAGCCGTAAAATATCACAAAACGAGGAACGGTCATGGTTGGGTGGTGAATTTGGTTCCTTTGGTTGTATGTGTTGTCCCAAAAACTTTTTAGGCGATCCAGGTGTGGGGGCCCAGGCCCACGGTGGAAGGCGTGGACTATAGCATACGAAATTATGGGAATCGGGCAAAATTCTAGTTTTATGGCCATAAAAAGCCAAAATTTGAGGAACGGACATGGAGGGGTAGTGACTGTGGTTCCTTAGGTTGTGTTCGACGTCCAGCAACATTTTTAGGTGATTTGGGTTAGGGGCCCCAGGCCCAAGTGGAAGGCGTCGGCTATAGCATACGAAAATATAGGAATCGAGAGGAATTCAAGTTATATGGTCGTAAAACGCCAAAAGTTAAGAAAGGGTCATGGAAGGGTGGTGAATGTGGTTCCTTAGGTTGTATTTGATGTCCCGGAAAATATTTAGGCTCTCCGGATTTGGGGACTCAGGCCCACGGCGGAGGCGTGGGCTATAACACATGAAAATATGGGAATCAGGCGGAATTCTAGTTTTATGGCCGTAAAATACCAACAAAATGAAGAATGGTCACGTAGGGGCGGTGACTATAATTCTTTAGCGTGTATTTGATGTCCATTAAAAAATTTAGGCAATCTGGGCTCGGGCCCACGGCGGAAGGCGTGGGCTATAGCACACGAAAATATAGGAATCCAGCGAAATTCAAGTTTTATGGACGTAAAACACCAAAACATGGGAAACGGCCATGGCGGGGTGGTGACTGTGATTCTTTAGGTTGTATTCGATGTCCTGAAAATATTTTAGGCTATCGTGGTCCAAGGGCCCAGGCCCACGGCGGAGATGTGGGCTATAGCACAAGAAAATATGGGAATTAGGCGAAAATCTAGTTTTATGGCCGTAAAACGTCAAAAAACGAAGAATGGTCATGGCGGGGCGGTGGATGTGATTACTTAGGTTGTATTTGATGTCGCGAAAAAATTTTAGGCAATCTGGGCTTGGGCCCACAACGGAAGGCGTGGGCAATAGCACACGAAAATATAGGAATCCAACGGAATTCAAGTTTTATGGACATAAAACGCCACAAAATGGGGAATGGTCATGGAGGGGTGGTTCTTTAGGTTATATTTAATGTCCCGGAAAAATTTAGGCAATCCTAGTCTGGGGGTCCAGGCCCACGGCGGAGAAAATATGGGAATCGGACGGAAATCTAGTTTTATGGTCGTAAAACCCCAAAAACAAAGAATGGTCATAGTGGGCGGTGACTGTGGTTCCGTATGTGGAAAAATTTTAGGCTATCCGGATCCGGGGGCCCAGGCCCACGGCGGAGGCATGGCCTATAGCACACGAAAATATGGGAATCGGGCGGAAATCTAGTTTTATGGCCGTAAAATGCCAAAAAGCGAAGAATGGTCATGGCAGGGAGGTGACTGTGGTTCCTTAGGTTGTTTTCGACATCCGGGAAATTTTTTAGGCGATCGTGGTCCGGGGGACCGGGCACATGGCGGAAGGCGTGGGCTATAGCATACGAAAATATGGGAATCAGGCAAAAATCTAGTTTTATGGTCGTAAACACCAAAAACGAGGAACTGTAGTGTCAGGGCAGTGATTGTGGTTCCATAGGTTGTATTCGACATCCCGCAAAGATTTTAGGCGATCCTGGTCCGGGGGCCCGGGCCCACGGTGGAAGGCTTGGGCTATAGCACACGACAATATGGGAATCGGGCAGAAATCTAGTTTTATGGCCGTAAAATGCCAAAAATGAGGAACGGTCATGTCGGGAAGGTGAATGTGGTCCCGGAATAATTTTAGGTGATTCGAGGGCGCGGGTCCACGGCGGATGCGTGGGCTATAGCATAAGAAAATATGGGAATCGGGCAGAATTCTAGTTTTATGGCCGTAAAATGCCAAAATATGAGGAACGGTCATGGTGGGGTGTTGACTTTGGTTCCTAAGGTTGTATGTGATGTCCCGAATAAATTTTAGGCGATACGGGTTCGGGGCCCGAGCCAACGGCGGAGGCATAGGCTATAGCACAAGAAAATATGGGAATCGGGCGGAATTCTAGTTTTATGGCCACCAAACGCCTAAAAACGAAGAACGCACATGTCGAAATGGTGACTGTGGTTCCTTAGGTTGTATTTGATGTTCCAAAAAATATTTAGGCTATCCGGGTATGGGGGCCCAGGCCCACGGCGGAGGCGTGGGCTATAGCAGACGAAAATATGCGACTCGGACGGAATTCTAGTTTTATGGCTGTAAAACGCCAAAATATTAACAATGGTCATGGCGGGGGAGTGACTGTGGTTCTTTAGGTTGTATTCTATGTCCCAAATAAATTTTATGCAATCCAGGGCGGAAGGCGTGGGCTATAACACACGAAAATATGGGAATCGGACGGAAATCTAGTTGTTATGGCCGTAAAATGCCAAAAACGAGGAACGGTCATGTCGGGGTGGTGAATGTGGTTCCTTGGGTAGTATTTGATGTCCCGCAAAATTTTTAGCTGACCCGGGTCCGGGGTCCCGGGCCCACGGCGAAGGCGTGGGCTATAGCACACGAAAATATGAATCAGGCAGAATTCTAGTTTTTTGGCCACAAAATGCCAAACAATGAGGAACAGTCATGGAGGGGTGGTCAATGTGGTTCCTTACATAGTATTTGATGTCCCAAAAAACGTTTAGACGATCCGAGTCCGGGGGGGCGGGCCAATGGCGGAAGGCATGAACTATGGCAGACGAAAATATGGGACAGGGGCGGAATTCTAGTTTTATGGCTGTAAAACACCAAAACATTATGAACGGTCATGGCGGGGCGGTGACTGTGGTTCGTTAGGTTGTATTCTATGTCCCGAATACATTTTATGTGATCCGGGTCTGGGGGCCTGGGTCTAGGGCGGAAGGCGTGGGCTATATCACACTAAAATATGGAATCAGACGTAATTCTAGTTTTATGGCCGCAAAACGCCAAAAGATGAGGAACAGTCATGGCGGGGTGGTGACTGTAGTTCCTTAGGTTGTATTCGACGTCCCGAACAAATTTTAGGCTATCCGGGTCCGGGGGCCGAGGCCCACGGCGAAAGACGTATAACACACAAAAACATGGGAATTGGGCAAAATTCTAGTCTTATGTCCGCAATATGCCAAAAGTCGAGGAACGATCACGGCGGAGTGGTTATTGTAGGTTGTATTCGACATGCCAAATAAATTTTATGGAAATGGAAGGCATAAAATATGGGAATCGGGCGAATTCTAGTTATATGGCCGTAACACGCCAACAAATGAGAACGGTCATGGTGGGGCGGTGACTTTGGATCCTTAGGTTGTATTTGCTATCCCGAATAGATTTTAGGTGATACGGATCCGGGGGCACGACCCCACGGTGGAGGCGTGGGCTATAGCATACAAAAATATGGGAATCGGGTGGAATTCAAGTTTTATGGCCGTAAAATGCCAAAACACGAGGAACGGTCATGGCTAGGTAGTGACTGTGGTTCCTTAGGTTGTATTTGATGTCCCAAAAAATTTTAATCGAACCGAGTCTGGGATCCCCAGCCCACGACGGAAGGCGTGGGCTATAGCACACTAAAATATGGGAATCGGGGCGGAATTCTAGTTTTATGGCCGTAAAATGCCAACAAATGAAGAACGGTCATGGTGGGACGATGACTTTGGTTCCTTAGTTTTTATTTAATGTCCCGGATAAATTTTAGGTGATCCAGGTCCTGGGGCCTGGGCCCACGACGGAGGCATGGGCTATAGCACACGAAAATATGGGAATCGGGCGGAATACTAGTTTTATGGCCGTCAAATGCCAAACAATGAGGAACGATCATGGATGGGTGGTGACTGTGGCTTCTTAGGTTGTATTTGATGTCCCTAAAAGTTTTTAGGCAACCCAGGTCTAGGGACCCGGGCCCACGGCGGAAGGCGTGGGCTATAGTACACGAAAATATGGGAATCGAGAGGAATTCAAGTTTTATAGTCGTAAAATGCCACAAAATGAGGAACGGTCATGGAAGGGTGGTGAATATAGTTCCTTAGGTTCTATTTGATGTCCCGAAAATAATTTAGGCTATCTGGGTCTAGGGGCCCAGGCCTACGGCGGAGGCATGGGCTATAACACACGAAAGTATTGGAATCGGGCGGAATTCAAGTTTTATGGCCGTAAAACGCCAAAAACGAGGAAGGGCCAATGGCTGGGCTGTGACTGTGGTTCCTTTGGTTGTATTTGATGTCCCAAAAAATTTATAATTGATCTGGGTCTGGGGGCATGGGTGCACGACGGAAGGCGTGGGCTATAGCACACGAAAATATGAGAATCGGGGGAAATTCTAGTTTTATGGCCGCAAAATGCCAAACAACAAAGAATGGTAATGGCGGGGCAGTGACTATGGTTCCTTAGGTTGTATTTGATGTCCCGAAAAACCTTTATGCAATCCAGGTTCTAGGGCCCAGGACCACGGCGGAAGGCGTGGGCTATAGCAAACAACAATATAGGAATCGAGCGGAATTCATATTTTATAGCCGTAAAATGCCAAAAGATGGGGAACGGTCATGGTGGGGAGGTGACTGTGGTTCCATAGGTTGTACTTGATGTACCAGAAATATTGTAGGGCCCACGGCGGAGGCGCGGGCTATAGCACAAGAAAATATGGGAATCAGGCGTATATCTAATTTTATGGTCGAAATATGCCAAAAGACGAAGCATGGTCATGGCGGGCGGTGACTGTGGTTCCTTAGGTTGTATAGGATGTCCAGGAAATATTTTAGGCATTATGGGTCCGGGGGCCCGCGACCACGGCTGAAGGCATGTGCTATAGCACACAAAAATATGGGAATTAGGCGGAATTCTAGTTTTATGGCTGTAAAACGCCACAAAATGACGAATGGTCATGGAGGGGCTGTGACTGTGGTTCCTTAGGTTGTATTTGATGTTCTGGAAATATTTAAGGCGATCCGTGTCCGTGGGCCCGGGCCCACGGCGATAGGTGTGGGTTATAGCACACGAAACTATAGGAATCGAGCGAAATTCAGGTTTTATAGCCGTAAAACACCAAAACATGGGGAACGGTCATGGAAGGGCGGTGACTGTGGTTCTTTAGGTTGTAGTTGATGTCACAGAAAATTTTTAGGCTATCCGGGTCCAGGGGCCCAGGCCCACGGCGGAGGCATAGGCTATAGCACACGAAAATATGGGAATCGGGCGAAAATCTAGTTTTATGGTCGTAAAATGCCAAAACATGAAGAATGGTCATGGTGGGGCGGTGACTGTGGTTACTTAGGTTGCATTTGATGTCCCGAAATATTTGTAGGCTATCCGGGTCGGGGGGGCCGGGCCCACGGCGGAAGGCATGGGCTATAGAACACAAAAATATGGGAATCGGGCGGAATACTAGTTTTATGATCGTAAAATGCCAAAACATGATAAACGGTCATGGAGGGGCGATGACTGTGGTTCCGTAAGTTGTATTTGATATCCCGAAAGACTTTGAGGCGATACAGGTTCGGGGGCCCGGGCCCATGGCAGAAGGCGTCGGCTACAATATACGAAAATATAAGAATCGAGAGGAATACAAGTTTTATGGTCGTAAAATGCAAACAAAGAGGAACGGTCATGGCAGGGTAGTGAATGTGGTTCCTTAGGTTGTATTTAATGTTCCAGAAAAATTTTAGGCAATCTGGGTCCGGGGGCACGGGTCCGGGGGCCCAGGCCCACGGCGGAGGCGTGGGCTATAGCACACGAAAGTATAGAAATCGGGTGGAATTTTAGTCTTTTGGCTGTAAAACGCCACAAAATGAGGAACGGTAATGTCGGGATAGTGACTTTGGTTCCTTAGGTTGTATTTGATGTCCCGAATAAATTTTAGGCAATGCGGGTCCGGGGGGCCCGGCCCACGGCGGAGGCATGGGCTATAACACATGATAATATGGGAATCAGGTAGAATTCTAGTTTTATGGCCGTAAAATGCCAAAAAACGAGGAACGGTCATATCGGGGAGGTGAATGTGGTTCCTTAGGTAGTATTTGATGTCCCAAAAACATTTTTAGGCGATCCGGGTCTGGGGGTTTGGGCCCACGGGGGAAGGTGCGAGCTATAGCACACGCAAATATTGGAATCAGTGAATGGTCATGGTGGGGCGGTGATTTTGGTTCCTTAGGTTATATTTGATTTCTCAAAAATATTAAAGGCGATCCGGGTCCAGGGGCCCGGGCCCACAGTTGAGATGTGGGCTATAGCGAACAAAAGTATGGGGATCGAGCGAAATGCAAGTTTTATGCCCGCAAAACGCCAAACAATGAGGAATGGTCATGGGGGCGATTACTGTGGTTCATTAGATTGTATTAAATATCCCGGAAAATTTTTAGGCGATCCGGGCCCGGGGTCCCGGGCCCACGGCGGAAGGCGTGGTAACACACGAAAATATGGGAATCTAGCGGAATTCTAGTTTTATGGCCACAAAATACCAAAAGAGGAGGAATGGTCATGGCGGAGCGGTGACAGTGGTTCCTTAGGTTGTATGCGATGTCCCGAAAAATATTTAGGCGATCCGGGTCCGGGGTCCCGAGCCAACAGCGGAGGCGTGGGCGATAGGACACAAAATGATGGGGAAGGACGGAATTCAAGCTTTATGGCCGTAAAACACCAAAAAAGGAAGAACGGTCATGGCTGGGGAGTGACTGTGGTTCCTTAGGTTGTATTTGATGTCCCAAAATATTTTTACTCGATCCGGGTCCGGGGGACTGGGCTCACGACGGAAGGCGTGGGCTATAGCACACGAAAATATAAAAATCGGGCATAATTCTAGTTTTATGGCCACAAAATAATGAATGGTCATGGAGGGGCGGTGATTGTGGTTCCTTAGGTTATATGGAATGTCTCGGAAAATTTTTAGGCCATACGGTTCCGGGGGCTATAGCACACGGGTGAGGCGTGGGCTATAACACACGAAAATATGAGAATCGGGTGGAATTCTAGTTGTATGGCCGTAAAATGCCAACAAATGAGGAACGGTCATGGTGGGGCGGTGAATTTGGATCCTTAGGTTGTATTTGATGTCCCAAATAGGTTTTAGACGATACGGGCCCGAGGGCCCGACCCCACGGTGTAGGCGGGGGCTATAGCACACAGAAATATAGGAATCGGGTGGAATTCAAGTTTTATGGCCGTAAAATGCCAAAACACGAGGAACGGTTATAGCTAGGTAGTGACTGTGGTTCCTTAGGTTGTATTTGATGTCCTGAAAATTTTTAATCGAATCAGGTCCGGGGGCCCGAGCCTATGACGGAAGGTGTGGGCTATAGCACATAAAAATATGGGAATCGGGCAGAATTCTAGTTTTATGGCCGCAAACGCCAAACAACGAGGAACGATCATGGTGGGGCGTTGACTGTGGTTCCTTAGGTTGTATTTTACATCCCAAAAAGTTTTTAGGCAATTCGAGTCCAGGTCCGGGTCCGGGCCCACGGTGGAGGCGTGGGCTATACCATACGAAAATATGGGAATCGGGCGGAAGTCTAGTTTTATAGCCTTAAAACGCCAACAAATGAGGAACGGTCATGGTGGGGCAGTGACTTTGGTTTCTTAGGTTATATTTGATGTCTCGGAGAAATTTTAGGCAATTCAGGTTTGGGGGCCCGGGCCCACGACAGAGGCGTGGGCTATATAGCACACGAAAACATGGGAATCGGGTGGAATACTAGTTTTATGGCCGTAAACCGCCAAAATATGAGGAACGGTCATGGCGGGGAGGTGACTGTAGTTCCTTAGGTTGTATTGGATGTCCAAAAAACTTTTAAGTGATTCGGGTCCGGGGACCTGGGCCCACGACGGAAGGCATCGGATACAGCATACGAAAATATAGGAATCGAGAGGAATTCAAGTTTTATGGTCATAAAATGCCAAAAGATGAGGAACAGTCATGGCAGGGCGGTGAACGTGGTTCCTTAGGTTGTATTTGATGTCCCGAAAAACTTTTAGGCTATCCGGGTCCGGGGGCTCAGGCCCACGGTGGAGGCGTGGGCTATAACACACGAAAATAATGGAATCAGGCAGAATTCTAGTTCATGGCTGTAAAATGCCAAAACACGAAGAATGGTCATGGAAGGGCAGTGACTATGGTTCCTTAGGTTGTATTGGATATCCCAGGAAAGTTTTAGGCGATCCGAGTCTGGGGCCCCGGGCCCACGGCGGAAGGCGTGGGCTATAGCGAACGAAAATATAGGAATCGTATGGAATTAAAGTTTTATGGCCGCAAAATGCCAAAAAATGGGGAACGGTAATGGAGAGGCGGTGACTGTGGTTCCTTAGGTTGTACTTGAGGTACCAGAAAACTTCTAGGATATCCGGGTCCGGGTGCCTAGGCCTACGGCGAAGGCATGGGCTATAGCACAAGAAAATATTGGAATTAGGTGGAAATCTAGTTTTATGGCCGTAAAATGCCAAAACACGAAGAATGGTCATGGAGGGGCAGTGGATGTGGTTCCTTAGGTTGTCTTTGATCTCCCGGAAAAGTTTTAGGCAATCCGGGATCGGGCCCGGGCCCACGGCAGAAGGCATGTGCTATAGCACACAAAAATATGGGCATCGGGCGGAATTTTAGTTTTATGGCCGTAAAATGCCAAAACATGAGGAATGGTCATGGAGGGGCTGTAACTGTGGTTCCTTAGGTTGTATTTGATGTCCTAGAAAAATTTTAGGCGATCCAGGTCCATGGGCACCGGCCCATGGCGGAAGGCGTGGGCTATAGCACACGAAAATATAGGAATCGAGCGGAATTCAAGTTTTATCGCCGTAAAATGCCAAATAATGGGGAACAGGCATGGAGAGGAGCTGACTGTGGTTCCTTAGGTTTTATTTGATGTCTCTGAAAATTTTAGGCTATCCGGGTTCGAGGGAACAGGCCCACAGCGGAGGCATGGACTATAGCATACGAAAATATGAGAATCGGGCGGAAATCTAATTTTATGGCCGTACAACACCAAAATACAAAGAATGGTCATGTCGGGGAGGTGACTGTGGTTCCTTAGATTGCATTTGATGTCCCAGAAAGTTTTTAGGCGATCCGGATCTGGGGGCCCAGGCACACGGCGGAAGCGAGTGCTATAGCACACGAAAATATGGGAATCGGGAGGAATTATAGTTTTATGGCCGTAAAATGCCAACAAATGAGGAACGGTCATAGTGGTGCTATGAATTTTGTTCTGTAGGTTGTATTTGATATTCCGGATAGATTTTAGGTGATCCAGGGCCTGGGGCCCGAGCCAACGGCGAAGGCGTGGACTATAGCACACAAAAATATGGGAATCAGGAGGAATTCAAGTTTTATGGCCGTAAAACACCAAACAACATGGAAAGGTCATAGCTGGGCAGTGACTGTGGTTCCTTAGGTTGTATTTGATGTCCCAAAAGATTTGTAATCGATCTGGGTCCAGGGACCCCGGCCCACGACGGAAGGCATGGGCGATAGCACACGAAAATATGGGAATCGGGCAGAATTCTTATTTTATGGCCGCAAAATGCCAAAATACGAGGAACGGTCATGGAGGGGTGGTGACTATGGTTACTTAGGTTGTATTTAATGTCCCTAAAAATATTTAGGTGATCAGGGTCCGGGGGCCTGGCCCACGGCGGAGGCATGGGAAGCACACGAAAATATGGGAATCGGGGCGGAATTCTAGTTTTATGGCCGTAAAATGTCAACAAATGAAGAACGATCATGGTGGGGCAATGACTTTGGTTCCTTAGGTTGTATTGGATGTCCCGGATAAATTTTAGGCGATCCGGGTCCGGGGGCCCGGGCCCACGACGGAGGCGTGGTCTATAGCACACGAAAATATGGGAATCGGACGGAATTCTAGTTTTATGGCCGTAAAACGCCACAAAACGAGGAACGGTCATGGTTGGGTTGTGTCTGTCGTTCCTTAGGTTGTATTTGTTGTCCCGAAAACCTTTTAGGCAATCCGGGTGTGGGGGCCCAGGCTCACGGCGAAAGGCGTGGGCTATAGCACACAAAAATATGGGAATCGGGCATAATTCTAGTTTTATGGCCGTAATTCGCCAAAAAACGAGGAACATTCATAGCTGGGCGATGACTGTGGTTTCTTTGGTTGTATTAGATGTCCCGAAAAATTTTAGGCGATCCGGGGGATTGTGCCCACGGCGGAAGTCATAAGCTATAGCACACGAAAATATGGTAATTGGGCGAAATTCTAGTTTTATGGCCGCAAAATGCCAAAAAACAAAAGGAACGGTCATTACAGGGTGGTGACTGTGGTTCGTTAGGTTATATTCGACGTCCCAGAAACGTTTTAGGCGATCCTGGTCCGGGGGCCCGGGCCGACAGCGGAAGGCGTGGGCTATTGCACACGAAAATATGGGAATCGGACGGAAATCTAGTTTTATGGCCGTAAAATGCCAAAAACGAGGAACAATCATGTCGGGGCAGTGAATGTTGTTTCTTAGGTAGTATTTGTTATCCCGGAAAATTTTAACGTGATCTGGGTCCGGGGGCCCGGGCCAACTGCGTAGGCGTGGGCTATAGCACACAAAAATATGGGAATCGGGCATAATAATAGTTTTATGGCCACAAAACGCCAAAACATGAGGAACGGTCATGGCGGAGCGGTGAATGTGGTTCCTTACATAGTATTTGATGTCCTGGAAAATTTCTAGGCGCTCCGAGTCTGGGGACGCGAGCTAACGGCGGAGGCGTGGGCTATAGGACACAAAAATATGGGAAAGGACGGCATTCAAGCTTTATGGCCATAAAACGCCAAAAAAGGAAGAATGGTCATGGCTGGGGAGTGGCTGTGATTCCTTAGGTTGTATTGGATGTACCGAAAAACTTTTAGGCAATCCGAGTCTGGAGGCCCAGGCCCACGGCAGAGGCGTGGGCTATAGCACACGCAAAATATGGGAATCGGGCAGAATTCTAGTTTTATGGCCGTAGTACGCCAAAAATGAGGTACATTCATGGTTGGGCGAGAACTGTGGTTTCTTAGGTTGTATTTGATGTCCCGAAAAATTTTAGGTGATCCGGGTCTGGGGGCCCACGGCGGAAGTCGTAGGCTATAGCACACGAAAATATGGGAATCGGGCGGAATTTTAGTTTTATGGCCGCAAAATGCCAAAAAGGAGGAACGGTCATGGAAGGGCGGTGACTGTGATTACTTAGATTGTATTTGACATCCCGCAAATTTCATAGGCGATCCTGGTACGGGGGCCCGGGCCCACGTCGGAAGGCGTGGGCTATAGCACACGAAAATATGAGAATTGGAAGGAAATCTAGTTTTATTGTCGTAAAATGCCAAATACGAGAAACAGTCATGTCGAGGCTGTGATTGTGGTTCCTTAGGTAGTATTGGATGTCCCATAAAATTGTTAGGTGATCCGGGTCCGGGGGTCCGAGCCCATGGCGAGGCGTGGGCTATAGCACACGAAAAAATGGGAATCGAGCGGAATTCTAGTTTTATGGTTGCAAAATGCCAAAACATGGGAACGGTCATGGCGGGGCGGTGAATGTGGTTCCTTAGGTTGTACTTGATGTACCGTGAACTCTTAGGCAATCCGGGTCCGGGGGCCCAGGTCCACGGCGGAAGGCATGTGCTATAGCACAAAAACATTTGGGAATAGGGCGGAATTCTAGTTTTAAGGCAGTAAAATGCCAGAAACTGAGGAATCATCACGGAGGGGATGTGACTGTGGTTTCTTAGGTTTTATTTGATGTCCCAAAACGTTTTAGGTGATCCGGGTCCGGGGGGCCGGGCCCACGGCGGAAGTCGTGGGTTATAGCACACGAAAATATGGAAATCGAGCGGAATTATAGTTTTATGGCCGCGAAACGCCACAAACCAAGGAACGGTCATGGAAGGGCAGGGACTATGGTTCCTTAGGTTATATTCGACGTCCCAGAAAGTTCTTAGGCGATCCTGGTCCGGGGGCCCGGGCCCACGGTGGAAGGCGTGGGCTATAGCACACAAAAATATGGGAATCGGCCGTAAAACACCAAAAATGAGGAACGGTCATGTCGGGGAGGTGAATGTGATTTCTTAGATAGTATTTGTTGTCCCGAAAAATTTTTAGGTAATCCGGGTCCTAGGGCCCGGGCCCACAGCGGAGGCATGGGCACAGGAAAATATGGGATCGGGCATAATTCTACTTTTATGATTACAAAACGCCAAAAAATGAGGAACGGTCATGGAAGGATGGTGAATGTGGTTCCTTACATAGTATATGATGTTCCGGAAAAACATTAGGCGATCCGGGTCAGGGGGCTCGGGCCTACGGTGGAAGGCATGGGCTATGGCACATGAAAATATTGGAATCGGACGAAATTCTAGTTTTATGACCGTAAAACGCCAAAACATGATGAGCGGTCATAGCGGGGTGGTGACTGTGGTTCCTAAGGTTGTATGTGATGTCTCGGAAAATCTTTAGGCAATCCGAGCCCACGGCAGAGGCATGGGCTATAGCACACGCAAAATATGGGAATCGGGCGGAATTCTAGTTTTATGGCCGAAATAAGCCAAAAACAAGGAACATTCATGGCTGGGCGATGACTGTGGTTTCTTAGGTTGTATTTGATGTCCCGAACAATTATAGGCGATCCGAGTCCGGTGGCCCGGGTCCGGGGGCCCGGACCAACGGCTAAAGTCGTGGGCTATAGCACACGAAAATATGGAAATCAGGCAGAATTCTAGTTTTATGGCCGCAAAATGCCAAACAACGAGGAACGGTCATGTTAGGCAGTGACTGTGGTTCCTTAGGTTGTATTCGATATCCCAAAAAGTTTTTAGGTGATCTTGATCCGGGTGCCCGGGCCCACGGCGAAAGGCGTGGGCTATAGCACACGAAAATATGGGAATCGGGCGGAATTATAGTTTTATTGCCGTAAAATGCCAAGAACGAAGAACGGTTATGTCGGGGCGGTGAATGTGGTTCCTTAGGTAGTATTTGATGTCCCGCAAAATTTTTAGGTGATCCGGGTCCGGGGACCCGGGCCCACGGCGGAGGCGTTGGCTATAGCACATGAAAAATATGGGAATCGGGGAGAATTCTAGTTCTATGGCCACAAAACGCCAAACCTTGAGGAACGGTCATGGCGGGGCGGTGAATGTGGTTCCTTACCTAGTATTTGTTGTCTCGAAAAACTTTTAGGCGATCCGGGTCCGGGGGCTCCGGCCCACGGCGGAAGTCGTGGGCTATAGCACACGAATATATGGGAATCGAGCACAATTCTAGTTTTATGGCCGCAAAATGCCAAAAGACAAGGAACGGTCATGGCAGGGCGGTGACTTTGGTTCCTTAGGTTGTATTCGATGTCCCAGAAATATTTTAGGCGATCCTGGTCCGGGGGTCCAGGCCCACGGCGGAAGGCATATAACGCATGAAAATATGGAAATCAGGCGAAATTCTAGATATATCGCAATAAAATGCCAAACACTGAGGAATGGTCATGGCGGGGCGGTGACTGTGGTTCCTTAGGTTGAATTCGATTTCCCGGAAAACTTTTAGGCCATCCGGGTCCGGGGCCCGGGTCCACGGGGAAGGCATGGGCTATAGCACACGAATATATAGGAAGCGGGCGGAATTCTAGTTTTATGGCCGCAAAACACCAATAATGAGTAACCGTCATGGCGGGGCAGTGACTCTAGTTCCTTAGGTTCTATTCGACATCCCGGAAAATTTTTAGGCAATCCGGGTTCGGGGGCCCTGCCCACGGCGGAAGGCGTATAAAACAAGAAAATATGGGAATCAGCAGGAATTCTAGTTTTATGGCCGTAAAACGCCAAACAATGAGGAACGGTCATGGCGGGGCGGTTCTTTGGTTCCTTAGGTGGTATTTGATATCCCGAAAAAAATTTAGGCAATCTGGGTCCAGGGGCCCGGGCCCACGGCGGAAGGCGTGGGCTATAGCAAACGAAAATATGAGAATCGGGTGGAACTCTAATTTTGTGGACATAAAACGCCAAAACATGAGGAACGGTCATGGCGGGATGCTGACTGTAGTTCCTTAGGTTGTATTTGATGTCCTTAAAACGTTTTAGGCGATCCGGGTCCGGGGGCATAGGCCCACGGCGAAAGGCGTATAACACACGAAAGTGTGGGAATCATACAGAATTCTAGTTTTATGGCCGTAAAACACCAAAAAACGAATCATGGTCATGGCGGGGTGGTGACTGTGGTTCCTTAGGTTGTATTTAATGTCCCAAAAATATTTTAGGCGATCCGGGTCCAGGGGCCCGGGCCCATGGCGGAAGGCGTGGGCTATAGCAAACGAAAATATAGGAATCGAGCGGAATTCAAGTTTTATGGCCATAAAATGCCAAAACCTGGGGAACGGTCATAGCGGGGTGGTGAATGTGGTTCCTTACGTTGTACTTGATGTATCGAAAAAATTTTAGGCAATTCGGGTCCGGGGGCCCGGGCCCACGGATGAAGGCTTGTGCTATAGCACACAAAAATTTAGGAATCGGGCGGAATTCTAGTTTTATGGCCGTCAAATTCCAAAAACTGGGGAATGGTCAAGGAGGGGCTGTGACTGTAGTTCCTTAGGTTGTATTTGAGGTCCCGAAAAATGTTTAGGTTATCTGGGTTCTAAGTCTCGGGGCCACGGCGGAAGACGTGGGCTATAGCACACGAAAATATAGGAATCAGGCGAAATTCAAGTTTGATGGCCGCAAAACACCAAAACACAAGGAATGGTCATGGTAGGGCGATGACTGTGGTTCCTTAGGTTGTATTCGATGTACCAAAACATTTTTAGGCGATCTTGGTCAGCGAGCCCGGGCCCACGGCGGAAGGCATGGGCTATAGCATAGGAAAATATGGGAATCGGGCGAAAATTTAGTTTTATGGTCGTAAAATGCCAAAAACGAGGAACGGTCATGTCGGGGCGGTGAATGTGGTTCCTTAGGTAGTATTTGTTATCCCGGAAAAATTTTAGGTGATCCGGGTTCGGAGTCACGGGCACGGGCCCAGGGTGGAGGCGTGGGCTATAGCACATGAAAATATGGGAATTGGGCAAAATTGTAGTTTTGTGGCCACAAAATGCCAAACAATGAGGAACGGTCATGGCAGAGTGGTGAATGTGGTTCCTTACATAGTATTTGATATCTCAGAAAAATTTTAGGCGATCCGGGTCCGGGTGCCCGGGCCAACGACGGAAGGCATGGGCTGTGTGGAACACGAAAATATGGGAATTAGGTAGAATTCTAGTTTTATGGCCGTAACACGGCAAAACCTGATGAACGGTCATGGCAGGGCGGTGACTGTGGTTCCTTAGGTTGTATTTGATGTCCCGAAAATATTTTAGGAAATCCGGGTCCGGGAGCCCAGGACCAGAGTAGAGGCGTGGGCTAGAGGATACGCAAATTATGGGAATAGGGCGGAATTCTAATTTTATGGTCGTAATACACGAAATAACGAGGAACATTCATGGTTGGGCAATGACTGTGGTTTCTTAGGTTATATTTGATGTCCCAAAAAATTTTAGGCGATCCGGGTCCAGGGGCCCGGGCCCACGGCAAAAGTCGTGGGCCATAGCACACAAAAATATGGGAATCGAGCGGAATTCTAGTTTTATGGTCGCAAAACGCCAAAAACAAGGAACGGTCATGGCAGGGCGGTGATTGTGGTTCCTTAGGTTGTATTCAACATCCCGGAAAGTTTTTAGGCGATCCTGGTCCGGGGGCTCGGGCCCACGGCGGAAGGCATGGGCTATAGCACACGAAAATATGAGAATCGGGCGGAAATCTAGTTTTATGGCCGTAAAATGCCAAAAATGAGGAACAGTCATATTGGGGCAGTGAATGTGGTTTCCTAGGCAGTATTTGTTATCCCGGAAATTTTTAGGTGATCCGGGTCTGGGGGACCGGGCCCACTGCGGAGGCGGGGGTTATAGCACACGAAAATGTGGGAATCGGGCATAATTCTAGTTATATTGCCACAAAACGCCAAACAATGAGGAACGGTCATGGAGGGACATTGAATGAGGTTCCTTTCATAGTATTTGATGTCCCGGAAAAATATTAGGCGATCCGGGTCTGGGGGCTCGGGCAAACGGCGGAAGGCATGGGCTATGGCACACGGAAATATGGGAATCGGGCAGAATTCTAGTTTTATGGCCACAAAATGCCAAAACATGAGGAACGGTCATAGCAGGGCGGTGAATTTGGTTCCTTACATAGTATTTGTTGTCCCGAAAACATTTTAGGCGATCCGGGTTTGGGGACCTGGGCCAACGGCGGAAGTAGTGGGCTTATAGCACAAGAAAATATGGGATTCGGGCAGAATTCTAGTTTTATGGCTGTAAAATACCAAACAATGAGGAACGGTCATGGTGGGACGGTGACTATGGTTCCTTAGGTTGTATTCGACGTCCCAAAAATATTTTAGGCGATCCTGGTCCGGGGAAAATATGAGAATCGGGCAGAAATTTAATTTTATTGCCGTAAAACGCCAAACACGAGGAACGGTCATGTCGGGGAAGTGAATGTGGTTCCTTAGGTAGTATTTGTTATCCCGAAAAAATTTTAGGTGATCCGGGGTCACGGGCACGGGCCCAGGGCGGAGGCGTGGGCTATAGCACACGAAAATAAGGGAATTGGGTAAAATTGTAGTTGTTTTGCCACAAAACGCCAAAACATGAGGAACGGTCATGGAAGGGTGGTGAATGTGGTTCCTTACATAGTATTTGATGTCTCAGAAAAATTTTAAGGGATCCGGGTCTGGGGGCCCGGGCCAACGGCGGAAGGCATGGGCTGTGTGGCACACGAAAATATGGGAATTAGGCGGAATTCTAGCTTTATGGCCGTAAAACGGCAAAAAGTGATGAACAGTCATGGAGGGGTGATGACTGTGGTTCCTTAGGTTGTATTTGATGTCCCGGAAAAATTTTAGACAATCTGGGACCGGGGGCCCGGGACCAAAGTAGAGGCGTGGGCTAGAGGGCACGCAAAATATGGGAATAGGGTAGAATTCTAGTTTTATGGTCGTAATACGCGAAACAACGAGGAACATTCATGGTTGGGAAATGACAGTGGTTTCGCAAGTTGTATTTGATGTCCCGAAAAATTTAGGCGATCCGGGTCCAGGGGCCCGGGCCCACGGCGAAAGTTGTGGGCTATAGCACACGAAAATATGGGAATCGAGCGGAATTCTAGTTTTATGGTTGCAAAATGCCAAAACACAAGGAACGGTCATGGAAGGGTGGTGATTGTGGTTCCTTAGGATGTATTCGACGTCCCGGAAAGTTTTTAGGCGATTCGGGTCCGGGGGCCCGGGCCCACGGCGGAAGGCATGGGCTATAGCACACGAAAATATGAGAATCGGGCGGAAATCTAGTTTTATGGCTGTATAATGCCATAAATGAGGAACGGTCATGTCGGGGCAGTGAATGTGGTTTCTTAGGTAGTATTTGTTATCCCGAAAAAATTTTAGGTGATCCGGGACATCAAATACTATGAAAGGAACCTCATTCAATGTCCCTCCATGACCGTTCCTTGTGTTTTGGCATTTAGCAACCATAAAACTAGAATTCCGCTCGATTCCCATATTTTCATGTGCTATAGCCCACAACTTTCGCCGTGGGCCCGGGCCCCCGGACCCGAATCGCCTAAAAACTTTCCGGGACGTCGAATACATCCTAAGGAACCACAATCACCACCCTTCCATGACCGTTCCTTGTGTTTTGGCATTTAGCAACCATAAAACTAGAATTCCGCTCGATTCCCATATTTTCATGTGCTATAGCCCACAACTTTCGCCGTGGGCCCGGGCCCCCGGACCCGAATCGCCTAAAAACTTTCCGGGACGTCGAATACATCCTAAGGAACCACAATCACCACCCTTCCATGACCGTTCCTTGTGTTTTGGCATTTAGCAACCATAAAACTAGAATTCCGCTCGATTCCCATATTTTCATGTGCTATAGCCCACAACTTTCGCCGTGGGCCCGGGCCCCCGGACCCGAATCGCCTAAAAACTTTCCGGGACGTCGAATACATCCTAAGGAACCACAATCACCACCCTTCCATGACCGTTCCTTGTGTTTTGGCATTTAGCAACCATAAAACTAGAATTCCGCTCGATTCCCATATTTTCGTGTGCCACACAGCCCATGCC
>AWOL01S0209305.1:0-11256 GCA_000715115.1 Nicotiana otophora
TCGTCTTTGATGAAGGCGTGCTTGACTTTGGACTGGGGCCTCCTCTTCTGTTTAACCGGGTGGAACTTCGAATCCAAACTCAGCTTGTGAGTGGTTATCTTCGGCGGGATCCCTATCATATCAAGATGGGACCATGCAAAACAAGACATGTTAGTTTTAAGGAAACTAATGAGTTCTTTCATGAGCTCGGGTGTCAACCCCGTGCCCAGGTATACCTTTCGATCCGGTAGGTGTTCGTTCAATATAACTTGCTCTAGCTCTTCGATCATAGATTTTGTGGCATCTGTATCATCTTCTTCATCAACTTCTTGTCCTTCTGGTCCAACCGAGATTGGCACCGGTAATTGCTATTTGACTTCGGCCTTTCTGGCTGACTCCCCACCTTCCATCACTGAGATGGCGGGTACTGGAAATACTTCATTGACTGCGAACATTTCCTTCTCGGCCGGTTGTTCTCCGTACACTGTCTTGATTCCCCCCGGTGTAGGGAATTTTAATACCTGGTGCAGGGTCGAAGGTACTGCCCTCATGTTGTGAACCCACGACCTTCTGAATAGAACATTATATCTCATATCTCCTTCGATCACATAGAATTTCATCGGTAGGGTTATTTCCCCTTTAGTAGTTTCGCATGCCATGTTGAACCTGTTTAACACCTAAACCGCTAACATTATCCGGTCTTGGACACCCAACTGTTCTACGACCCTCGATCTGATGATGTTGGCCGAGCTACTTGGATCAATCAACACACGCTTAACTAGAAATTTATTTATATGTACGGATATTACCAGTGCATCGTTTCATGCCTGTACGATGCCTTCGGCGTCCTCACCGTTGAATGAAATAGTTCCTTCAGAGACATAATCTCGGGTTCATTTTTCCCTCGTAATGGATACCTTAGTGCACTTTAGTATGGGTCCTTGGGGGACATCGACCCCTCCAACAATCATGTTGATGACGTGTTGTGGTTCTTCCTATTCAGTTTGCTTGTTGGAGTCCCTGTTCCTGAGGTGATTTTTGGCTCGATCACTCAGAAATTTCCGAAGATGCCCGTTATTGAATAACCAAGCCACTTCTCTTAACTGTTGGCAGTCCTCGTTTCTATGGCCATGAGTGCCATGATACTTACACATTAGGTTAGGGTCCCTTTGGGCAGGGTCGGATTGTAAAGATTGAGGCCACGTGCGAGTTGGCATCGATTGGGTCCGCAACTAGGAATCCGTTAGGATCAGCAAGAGGCACCTCATTGCCAGGTTCTACGTTGTGGTTGTCTCCATGGTGGCCAAACTGTTTACCCTTAAAAATGGATTACAATTGAAACTCTACACGTTTTTAAGGATATATGAATTAATTCGATACAAGTGATTAATGACGTTAGATAAACAAACAAAATACAAAACAAATTGTCAAACCAGTGATGATAGCGATTATTTACCCTTAAAAATAGATAACAATTGAATTTATACACGGTTTTAAGGATATGTGGATTAATTTGATACAAGTTAGTAATGAAGTTAGATAAGCAAACAAAATACAAAACAAATTGTCAAAGCAGTGATGATAGCGAGCCTGGGCTCAACTGAAAGCTTAACTAGAAGCCTCCCTTCGGTTCCGAGCCAATGTTTGTGAAGAACTTATCGACAGAACCAAGAACTTTGAATAATTTGTAAAATAGAGAAAACGAATGTACATAGCCTTGGGATGCATGTTACAATGTGTCTAATGAATAGTCAGCTTTCCCTTTATATAGCAGGGGAGTTTTACCCTAAGTACAATTCTAAAAAAGATAAAAATCTTTCTTTTCGCTTATTACTGATCTACCGTTGATACGAGCCGAGATTCACACCGTGATATTCGGTTGGGCGTGGATATCACGACCCTTTGTTAATCGTGTACGGTCATTTGACAATGTTTCTCGAGGTCTCGTTAATTGAATCCAATCTGGGTTCACGATTTCGATGGTTTCGAGGGCAGGTGTTTAGTTCGAGCTTTGATACGGGCGGCTCCCGGCTTCAATCTCGATTATACGCAGTTATGTCCTCTCTTCGCTCGCCCCACCGGAAAAATGAGGTGCTTATTACCTCCTGTTTTACCCGTATACAAAGACACTAGATGAATTTCATTATACCTAGAACCCAACAAATTATACTCTTTTTCTCTTTTTATTTACTATTTATTTTTTATATCCCTTTTGAGATATGTGGGGGATTGTTGGAAAATTACTGATATCTCAAAGGTAATGTTCATCTTGACTTGGAAAATCTTTTATTTTCGAAATATTATTTACATTTACTTATTATTTAGTAAGTTATTTTATAATTAATAGAGTCAAACTAGCCGTTGAATCAATGCCTATATAAACATGGTCTTTGGAGAGCTAAAGACACTTTTCTCAAACTTCTTCTTCCTACTATACATGACACTCTTGTGAACAATGACAAAGATTTTCCAACTCTTCTTTTTATTTCTCCTCTTTCTTCTATGCTGGATTTCTTTATTTAATTTTCTACTAGTTCTATTCCTAGTTTAATAACTGAAAGAACTTGTTGAATTTTGAGGGATACGTCTAATTTTATTCTTTATTGTGTAGGCAAAATATCCTTAAGGACAGTGTCCTTGACATGCCTCAAACTTTACTAATTCTTATTCTCCATAATAAGTTTTTTCCAACAATTAATTGATCTTTAACGTTGCAGATGACCATGCTCTTCTTTGGTTCCTTTGTTTATGTTACTGTTACAGGTAATATAATCGATTTACCCGATAAATTTATTAGGTTGCATTCAGAAGTCCCTTATCATGAACCAAAACAATTCCACTCAAGTTAAAATAAAGAACGTTTTTATATAAAAGAATTCTGGGAAAATGCAACGGGATTCGATCAAAAAGTAGTTTTAGTTTGAAACATAAGGTAGTCGGATTTTTGTGCCCAAGACAAAAGTGCTTTTTTTTGTTTTCTTGAAAATAATAAACTGATTTTTGGAGCTTGGTCAAACAGGCTATCCACACTAACTTCTCACCTAGTTAGGCATATTATTCAAGAATTTCTCAGGGCTATAATGTTTTTAATTAATTCATATAATTTCTTATAGAATTCTTTATTTTTTCTGAAAGGTATAAGTACGAATAGCCAACCTCGGCAAAATATGATTTTGAAACATCATGTAATTTGACAATCTTATGAAACGAATACCAATAATCAGAATGCTCTCTCAATGTGCTGCTTCATTTTGCTCTCTAGCTTTTAAAGAATATTTTCTTATAATTAATTCTTTAAAAATTTATTATTTTCTTTAATTTATTGTTTGACCTTTTTAATTAATTAAAAATTTTATTATTTCCTTCTACACTGATGTAATAACTTTTCAATTAATAAAAACTGTGTTATTTTCTTTACGAGGGTATAGTGAAAGCTTTAAATCTCTTTCCAAAGGTTCTACGTTTTATATGTATTTTATAAGTTCGCATGACGAAAAATATTTCAAATACAGAATCTTTTGTTTTTCAAAATTTTACATTAATTGTTATAAGATGAACGCTTACATATTATAACATTGGATATATTTTATTTATCAATTAAACGAGAGTTTGTACGACCTAAAATTTCATCAAATGTCGTGATGACGCCTATTCCGTTTGCTAGGCAAGCCAACACTCAATTAACTATAATTAAAGCAGATTATGTAAATCTTTAACAGAATGCATAATATAATATGAAAGCGGAAATAGTCTCAAAATTAATATTAAAATATAAATTTTTGAGATAGGGTCTAAACACGATCACAACTGTCTATAATGCCAAAACTCGATGTCACAATTATCACGAGCATCTACCAAGAAATTAGAGTGTCAACTAATCAACAATGTAGGTCCGAAAAGAAATAGATAAACATAATAGATAAGTAAGGAGTGAGACTTTATGTGCTGCGGATCGGTCAAATAAAGCAGCTCAACATGAAATCTCCACTAGATCTCCTATTCAGCTGGATGAACACTACTAATACCAGCCTCAGAACCTACACAAAAATATACAAAAGTGTAGTATTAGTATAAACTAGCCTCGAAAAAGTAGCAGCGAGGGGTTGACACTGGTACTTACTAATAGTCCAATAATCGGGTGAACATAAATAAGATATGGAGTAAAGCATGGTATCATCAAATGAGTATGAAATCTCAAAACACAATTCATATTGAATTTAGGTATGTTTTACAAATAAAGGAGACCAAATAAGATATCAACAACTCATCCTCATATAAAGATATGATACATGTTAACAATATTTCTATAAAATCGTTGCATGAGCCACAATATATACATACATTCTTAGAATCCTTTCTCAATACCTCGTATCACAAATCCACGTGTCTGACACAAGCCATGTGTCCAACCAAGCACCAAAACTCCGGGTGCCTATGCTCACAGATCCTAGAGTAACATGGGTAATCACCTGACTCTGGAAGGATGGATCCATATCCAAGCGTTGATAATTTTACAACTAACTATTATAACTAATAATCAATATCCTCTCATAGCATCCGTAGTACCAAAATTTTTAACTTTCCACAAGCACCAACTACCGCCTCATGCATACGTGTAAGAAATAATATAATAAAGTCATAACAATAAAAATACAGATAGAAGCTCATATGGATACAAGGTGGGTATGGCTAATCATGTAATTCAATTTATCACAATGGCTCAATAAGCTATTTAAGCATGCACAAGTCTAATCACATTATTTAACATGAGTCAATTAAGTCATATAATTATTAAATCATGGAGCAAATAAGACAAGTGTATGATTACAAATTAATAATAAAACTCCACTGTCATGATCCCAATTTTCATCCGTAGGATGTCGTGATGGCTCCTAGTCACTAAGACTAGGTAAGCCTAATACTTACTGAATTAAATGACAGAATTAACCAGAAACAACTACTAAGTCATAAGCTCTACTAAGTTTACTTGGAAAATCTTCTAAGCACAATTGTTCTGGAATAAAAATAGACAATACAAATACAATATCAGAAGGTGACTCTGAGGCTTGCGAACGCGACGGCAGATATACCTTGAGTCTCTACATCGAAGCCTGAACAACTAGCTAGTGATCAACCAACTCTGAAGTACCTGGATCTGCATAAAAATATGCAGAAAGCGTAGCATGAGTACACCACAATGGTACCCAGTAAGTATCAAGACTAACTTCGGTGGAGTAGTGATGAGGGACGGTAAAGACACCTACTAGACTTAACAACCTATACGAGTATGAATGTGAATACTAATAGGGAAACAATATCATATATAAATCTAAGCATGATAAACATAACAAAACAATACTCGCAATAGAACACTAGAAACAACAATTAGCAATAGGGAACAAACAGGTAATAATGTTGTAGAGTAAGCTGAACACAATTTAAGTCCGGTAAAGAAAACAAGTAACAACTCAATAAGAATAACCGCTTCCACATATGATTTGTTCAAGGATTTCCCTGAGGTACTTCACCTCATAGTCACATTTCACGAGTCCCAATTCATGAACCCTAATCACTTGGCAACTTGTGCCCATATTACAATTTATAACTGCACGAATGACTCACTTGCCAAGGGNTATAACTGCACGAATGACTCACTTTCCAAGGGAGTGACAATATCTCATATCCGCACGGACAACTCACATGCCAATAGAACAACTCTCACGCAGAAGGCAAGTAAACGAGAGTACATATAAATGATCAATAACATCAGGATTCATCTTCTTAAACCAATATGGGTGATTAATTACGTGTATGCTCGTGCAAGTGTTCTATCCTAACTCAAGTCAAAAAGTAAGAGTAGAGACAACGAATGACACATAGGAAACAATCACTACAAGACATACAATGTTTAACTCACACAAGGTAGCCACACCACTACACAAATACTGTCAATAATTGTCACCACCCAAATCACAAGTGCCGTGATGGTGCTTATCATGATACTAGGAAAACCAACAACTCACAAATACCAACTTCTTTTATTCCAAAATAAACCGAATTAGGTTTAAGTAAATAAAAATCTCATAAAAATTAGATGAAACACCATAACTCAATACAAAATTTTCCAAAACCTGGGTGTCACAGAGTACATGAGCATCTATACAATAACATAGTTTGATACATTGTCTAAGAAAGTAGAACATAATAAGTAAAACTGAGAGATAGGGGAGGAGAGTCAAGGTCTATGGAGGCCATGGCAGCTACCATGATAATCTCTGAATGGGTGAAACTCATAAAACAGTAACCACTGTTCCCGGAAACACCTGGATCTGCACACAAAGTACAGGGTGTAGCATGAGTACAACCAACTCAATAAGTAACAAGTCCAACCTTTGGGCTGAAAGTAGTGACGAGCTCAAACAATACAGTAAAAGTATAGAGTTTAACAATATAGAAAATATAGACATGCTTCCAGGTTTAACAGTTAAGTTCAACACAGATAAAATATGCCAAATGTGACTGATATGAGGAATAAGACATCTTTATATCTACATGACAATGTGAATACCGTATGTGATGCAACATACAGAAAACCTCAAGTACTCGCACTCTCAGAGCACTCAATCTAACTGTCTTAATTCTCGCTCGTCACACTCAGTCAGTTAGCACTGTATAGTACCTGCTACGGCATGCAGCCCGATGCACATATGGCCATAAGTCCTGTTACGGCGCATAACCCGAGCCATATATAGCCATAAGGTGTTTTATGGCGTGAAACCCGATCCACATATATAGTCGTAAGACTTGTTGCGGCATGCAATCCAATCCGCATATATATAGCGATAAGGCCTGTTGCGGCGTGCAACCCGATCCACATATGTATAGCCATAAGGCTTGTTGCGGTGTGCAACCCGATTCACAAATATCACTCACAACACGACTCTCAGGCCCCAACTCAATCATCAATCTCTCTTGTCTCTTGGGCTCACACAATGATGTGTGACACAACAATAAAAGTAACAGAGACTCAGATATGATATGTAAATAATGGATGAGACTCAGTACAAAATTGCCATCTAAGCAAATAATTCAACAATAGAAATGACCACATTGGGCCTCAACATGATAAACATATACCCTAACATGATTTCTAACATGAATCGGTAGGTCAATTACTCTAACACATAGAGATCACATGAATGGCTACAAGGTCTGATGACTGCACATTACCACAAAATCAATTGGATCACAGTTTCTATGGTGCACGCTCACACGCCCGTCACCCAACATATGCGTCACCTCAATAACAATCACATAACACATAATTCAAGGATTCGTACCCTCAAAACGAAGTTTAGAAGTGTTACTTACCTTAAACTGAGAAAATCTCTACTCCAATAAGCCCTTTCCTCACGGATCGGCCTTTGAACGCCTCGAATCTAGCCACAAACAATTTGATACAATCGACACGAGCTATAGGAATCAATTCCATATGAAAATGCTAAGTTCATAATCATAAGTCAAAAAGTCAACGCAAACGTCAACCCCGGGCCCATGTCTCGGAACCCAACAAAAGTTACAAATTCGAATGCCCATTCAACCACGAGTCCAACCATACCAAATTCCGATACCAAATCATCACTCAAATCTCCAATTTTCACTCTCCAATCCCTAGCCCAAAACTCCCAAGATTTCACCTCAAAAACACATAAACTAGGTGGGAAATTCAATGGGTAATCAATATTATTGCATAAAAATGATCAAAAGTGACTTACCTCAAGAAATCACTTGAAACCCCTCTCAAAATGCGCCTTAATCCGAGCTTGCAAAGTCCAAAATGAGTAAAAATCTCGGAACCCTCGAATTTAAACAATGCCCAGGCATTTCTGCACCCACGGAATCACTTTTGCGATACAAATCCTGCTTATGCGGAAGTCACTTAAGTCCACAAGGTCCGCACCTGCGCTTCAAGTTCTGCACCAGTGGAAGCGCTTCTACGACCATCCATCCGCATCTGCGAAGACATCCCACTCTCCCATTCTCCATATCTGCGGAGCCTTGCTCGCATATGTGGGCTCACATATGTAGAAGACCCCTCGCACCTTCGATAAACCCCAGATCATCCCAGCTCCGGTTCTGTGCCACATCAGCCGCACCTGCGGCTAAATCCCTCGCAGGTGCGATCACACCAGAAGGCAAAAATCCAAAATTGCTTCAAGTCTAACTTTTGGTCCGTTAACCATCCAGAATCCACCCGAGGCCCCCTGGACGTCAACCAAATATACCAACAAGTCCTAAAACACGATATGAACTTAGTCGAGGCCATAAATCACATCAAAGAACATCAAAATATGAATCGCACCCCAATTCAAGTCTAATAAAAACTAAGAAAATTCCAACTTCTACAGTCGATGCCGAAACCTATCAAATCAAGTCCGATTGACCTCAAATTTTGCATACAAGTCATAAATGAAACAAAGGACCTTTTTCAACTTCCAGAACTAAAATCCGAGCCTGGTAACCACAAAATCAACTCTCGGTCAAACTCCTAAACTTTTCAAACTTCTAATTTTCCAACTTTCGCCGTTTCAAACCAAAAGCATCTACAGACCTCCATATCACTATCCGGACACACTCATATGTCCAAAATCACCCAACGGAGCTATCGTGACCATCAAAACTCTATTCCGGAGCCATTTACACATAAGTCAACATCCGGTAAACCTTTTCAACTTAAGCTTCTAACCTTGAGAGTAGGTGTCTCAACTCATTCCGAAACATCCCCGGAACCAAACCAACTACCCAATATACCGATGGCTCAACTTGCCCTTTTTCCCGAACATCATAACACCCTTGATGGGTGAAAATCTGAGCAGTACCTTCTCCCCCACCATGCAAGCAACATCACGAACCTTACGATCGGTGTAGCTCTACTGCCTAGACAACGCCATGCGAAGCTGATCCTAAATCAATTTAACCTTGTCCAAAGCATCCTGAACCAAGTCGGTACCCAACAGCCTAGCCTCACCCAGCTCAAACCATACCACCGGAGACCGACACCGTCTCCCATTCAAAGCCTCATACGGAGCCATCTAAATGATTGATTGGTAGTTGTTGTTGTAGGCAAACTCTGCAAGCGGCAGAAACGAATCCCAAGAATCCCCGAAATCTATGACTTAAGTGCGTAGCATATCCTCCAATATCTGAATAGTGTGCTCAGACTGTCTGTCTATCTGAAGGTGGAATGTTGTACTCAACTCAACCCGGGTGCCTAACTCTCGTTGCACTAACCTCAAAAACGGCGATGTAAACTATGTGCCTTGATCTGAAATGATGGACATCGGCACACCATGAAGGCGAAAAATCTCGCGGATGTAAATCTCAGCCAACCGCTCTGAAGAATAAGTAGTCCCAATTGAAATAAAATGTGTGAACTTGGCCAGCCGATCCACAATCACCCAAATAGCATCAAACTTCCTCGAAGCCCGTGGGAGCCCAACTACGAAGTTCATGGTGATGCGCTCCTATTTCCACTCCGAAATCTCAATCCTCTAAAGCAATCCTCCCGGTCTTTGATTCTCGTACTTCACCTGCTGACAATTTAGGCACCGAGCTACAAACTCCACTATATCTTTCTTCATCCTTCTCCACCAATAGTGCCGCCTCAAGTCCTGGTACATCTTTGAGACACACAAATGAATGGAATACCACGAACTGTGGGCCTCCTCAAGAATCAACTCACGCAACCCATCTACATTGGGTACACAGATCTGACCCTGCATCCTAAACACCCCGTCATCCCTAATAGTAACCTCCTTAGCATCACCATGCTGAACCGTGTCCTTAAGGACAAGCAAATGGGGATCATCATAATAGCACTCTCTAATGCGATCATATAAGGATGACCGAGACACCACATAAGCTAGAACCTGACTAGGCTCCAAAACATCTAATCTCACGAACTGATAGGCCAAGGCCTGAACATCTGATACAAGCGGTCTCTCACTAACAGGAATAAAAGCAAGGCTACCCATACTCACTCCTTCCTACTCAAAGCATCGGCCAACATATTGGCCGTCCCAAGATGATTTGCCTTCCTACTCAAAGCATCCCTGCTGCCTGAAATTTCTGTTTGAACAAGTGCTGGAGAGTTCGATTGTCACAACCCAAAATCCAACTAGTCGTGATGGCACCTAAACCAACCCGTTAGGTAAGCCAACTATCCACTATCCAATTCCAATGTAGTTTAAAAAGACAATTAAGTAAAAGAAAATCTCTAAATCTTATACATTCCCCAAGGACTGGTAGTACAAATCATGTGCTTCTAAGAATAGAGTTTACAAAGCTAGTATGAAGTAAATACACATCTGTTTGAAAAGTACATAAACAAAGTTTTACGAATCTAAGGCTACCATGAACAAGAGGCAGCTACAACCGGAACGCAGGTACATCTTCAGATCCAGCTCCAAACAAACACAGCAGCATCAGCAGCCAACATCTGCACGCAAGGTGCAGAAGTGTAGTATGAGTATAACCGACCCCATGTACTCAATAAGTAACAAACCTAACCTTAGGTTGAAAGTAGTGACGAGCTTGTACCAAGGTCGGGTCCATCACCAATAACCAACAACAATTCATAACAACATAAAGCAAGTAACAAAAGAAGTAACTAAGAGATAAAATGCTCAGCTTAATCATGCTTTCTGAAAATAGTTCTGCCTTCTAAGTACATCAGTGAAAACAAAAATCGTTACGGAAATTTCCAAAAATATTAATAAGTTTGAAAACAATAATTTTCCCAAAATCTTTTCAATAATAAATAAGATGTTTTATTTTTCTTTCCAGATAACCAGTGAAAAATACATCACTATGCCTATATGCCAAAATGTGGGAGAAGTCATGAATGGCGTGATACCGTACAACATGAAAAAAATGGATCTCTATGCATGTATGTCAAATGTGCATGTCAATGCGATGCAACTCAGTGATAAAATTATATGCATACTCTCAGAGTATCATTTCACTCAGTCCTCCCAATCACTCAGTCCACATAGTCACTCAGTTCTCACAGTCACTCAGTCCTCCCAATCGCTCGGCACTCGACACTCGCACTCAGTAGGTACCTGTGCTGACTGGGGGTGTGTACAGATTTCGGAGGGGCTCCTTCAGCCCAAGCGATATAATCTGCACGGACAAATCACGTGCTGCACGGACAACTCACGTGCTATAGTATCAATATCTATATCTGCACGGACAACTCACGTGCTATAATAAGCC
>AWOL01S0209312.1:5207-34638 GCA_000715115.1 Nicotiana otophora
TATATATATATATATATGTATATATGTATATATATATATTGAGATGCATCAATGGATCGGGCCGTATGACCTCGGTAGTGTATATCCACGACTATATGGATTGGGCCGAATGACCTTAGCATAATTCGTGCGTAAAATCGCTAGGAGTTCGAATACCCACGAGATTACCCTTTTGATTGAGACTTGGCAATTACATGATATTTCTTTCATGACTTGAGATCTGATATTTACTTGATGATTCGTATTTGTTGAAATGACATGTGGTATTTGGGGATTATAAATTGATATTTTCTTTAAGGATCACGTTAGTTACTATTTCTTACTCCATTGATACTGTTGTATTTCATGCCTACTTATAATTCTTGTATTTTATTTATTGGACCACTAGTAAGTGTAGATGTCGATCGCTCGTCACTACTTCTCTGGGGTTAGGATAGATACATACTGGGTACGCATTGATTTACGTACTCATGCTATATTTCTGCACTTATTGTGCATGTATATTTTGTGATCATTCGGGTGCATAGGCGCAATTGCTTAGGAGACTTTGTGGTGAGATGCTCCTTATGTTACGATCCGCAACACAAGTAGTCCCCATCTTATCCATTATCTCTATTATGTCTATTTTCTATTTCAGACAGTTGTGTAATAGTACTATATATTTTAGTAGATGTTCATGCACTTGTGACACCAGATTTTGGGATTTCCAGTAGATGTTTATGCACTTGGGATTTTCAGTAGATGTTCATGCACTTATTTTATATTTTACTAATATTTTATATTTTCACGATTTTCTAAGCATTAATTTATTTATTTAATGAAAGTCTTGATTTTAATATTAATAAAATGAATAGATAAATGTATAGTTCATTGTTGGCTTGCATATGGCGACGTTGGGTGCCATTACGGTCAATAGTGGGAATTTGGTCATGACAACTTGGTATCAGAGCTCTAGGTTCACTTAGGTCTCCGGAGTCATGAGCAAGTCTAGTAGAGTCTTGCGGATTTGTACGGAGACGTCTGTACTTATCTTCGAGAGGCCACACGGCTTTTAGGAGAAATGCCCTTCCTAATTCCTCATCGTGCGATTTGATTTTATTGAAGTTGTCTTCATTTCCTTCCTACTAATTCTTATACGATGTGGAGCGGTAGTTATCAATTAGGCATCGAGGAGTTATAATGGTGCTGCAGATGTGGTGCATGATGTTTTTCCCTGTGTATTCGGGTGGACTGTTATCGTCGCCTTGAAGCATTAATTTCCTTATTTAATGAAAGCCTTATTTTTACTATTAATAAAATGAATAGATAAATGTATAGTTAAATGTTGGCTTACATATGGAAACGTTGGGTGCCATCACGGTCAATAGTGGGAATTGGGTCGTGACAACTTGGTATCAGAGCTCTAGGTTCACTTAGGTCTCAGGAGTCATGAGAAAGTCTAGTAGAGTCTTGCGGATGTGTACAGAGATGTCTGTACTTATCTTCGAGAGGCTACAGGGCTTTTAGGAGAACTTCCCTTCCTAATTCCTCATCGTGCGATTTGATTTTATTGAAGCTGTCTTCATTTCCTTCGTACTCATTCTTATACGATGTGGAGCAGTAGTTATCAATTAGGCATCGAGGAGTTGTAGTGGTGCTGCAAATGTGGTGCATGATGTTTTTCCATGTATATTCGGATGGAATGTTATCGTCGCCTTGCGGATGGGTGTTCTGTCTTTTCAGCAAGTGCTAGTGTTGTCTACAGTTTTGATACTATGCACAATGTATGGTGATGTTCATGTGTTGTTATCACAAAGTGCTAGTGTAAATGGTAGGATGCTAAATTATATGTCATGCTGGTGAATGACTTGAGAGGAGGATTATTCGGTTCATGGTTTAGAGGTTCGACATTTAGTCCCAACGGAGGTGAGGCAATTGTTTTAGCCGTTCTAATGCTTTATATGTTCAACACCATACGCATTTTACTATTTTCATGTTCTTGTGCACCTTGTTGATAAATTATAAGTTTATAACTTTGATGAAAAATTGTTATTATTACTCTGTGACAATTGTGGTACACGTGTACATGTTGAGCAGATTGTTTGGGTGTTGGCACGAGGTTTTACTGTGCGATTGTGATTGTAATTTTGTCAAGGTGGAGTGATACAGGTGGATATTGTGATTTTGTCAGGGCGGAGTGATACAGGCAAATATTGTGATTATGTCAGGGAAGAGCAATACAATTAGATATTGCGATTTTGTCAGGGTGGAGCGATACGGGTAGATATTGTGATTGCGTCAGGGAGGAGCAATACAGTTGGATATTGTGATTGTGTCAGTGCACAGTGATAAGGGTGGCTATTGTTATTATGACAAAAATGTGGGCAATAGGTGCCATAGGTGTGTGTTTCTATTTGATGACTTGTTGTTGAAGCTGATCCTTTACTTGCATTGAATTGTTATCCCTTTATCTGAAGAGATTATTGTTATTGTTTTTCTGTTATACTTTATGTTTCCAGTCTTTGATATATTGCACAGGTTATTTGATTAGTGAGTATCACATAACTTTAACCTCGTCACTACTTCACCGAGGTTAGTCTTGATACTTACTGGGTACCGACCGTGGTATACTCATACTATACTTCTGCACATGTTTTGTAGATCCAGGTATTGAAGGCAACAGACCTTGGTAGTGAGAGCTTATATTGACCACGAGGATTCAAGGTATATCTGCATTGACCGTCACAGTCCCTTGGAGTCTTATTCTTGGATTGATACTGTCATTTTTATATCTGAACAATATTGTAGTTGAGATATTCTTATGTATTCAGTTAGAGCTCATGACTTTGTACTGCCTAGTTCTGGGTTGATGTATTGAGTACTACTACTTAAGCTTGTGTTAACTCTATTTCCTCTTGTATATTCAATTTCTATATTATTATATCATGCTTTTTTGAATTGATGTTCCTAAGTGATAGGCTTACCTAGTCTTAGAAATTAGGTGCCATCACGACCCTTACGGTGGGATTTGTGTCGTGACAACGACTATGAATTGGAATACAATAGTGATATGAAGAAAGATTACATAAAAAGAAATACAAGTCCTAAATTACGATGAACAAAGCGGTAGCTTCCAACTGGAATACATCTTCAACGCTATCCTTCGTCATCCACAACAGCTTAGCTCCAAAATCTTTGCAAGATGCAAAAGTATAGTTTATGAGTAAAACCAACCCCATGTACTCAGTAAGTATCAAGACTAACCTCAATGAAGTAGTGACGAGATTTAGTGAAAAGATACTCACTTTGTATAACATGTGCAGCTCAATAGCATGTATAGTAACAATGAAATATCCATGAAACAACAAAAGAAACAATGGGTATCAATACTAAGGTGCGCAAATTGAGGAGAAGGCAATAGGCATGCTTTCAAATAACCAAATCAAGCATGTACAAATGCGCCAAATTCGGGTATCAATACAATTTGCACCAAGCAGCTTTTGTTCAAGTACTTATATGATCACATAGGGACTATGAACGATAGTGATTATTTCCTCAAAATTTCCAAATAATATTTATACTAAGGCTCCATCACGATTCAAAGTGTCAACATATATATCGACCCGACACTCTCCACGTGTCCAACAATTCGCTAACAAACCCCATGCATATGGAAGATGCATAAATGTACATTTATCAATGATATGCATGAATGTTTCTACACGAGTCCACTATTTCAATGCATTCTCAAGACTCAATACTTTTCATAGAATTAACACTAATTAAAAGAGAAGACGACTATAGGATCAAATGCGCTCTTCAAGAAACTGCTCATCTTGTACCTTCCACCTGTCTCATATATTTGGAACCTGGTCTTTTTTGGTCCTAGCCTATCCCTCGTCAAGAGTCTACAAGCCTCACGCTGAGGAGGAAAGGTGAGTTTCAATTTGGCATCCCCTACCTTTTACTAAACCATGGGGAACCTCGAGTAGCTAACCAGACAAATTGAGTTGTCGTGATGATACCTTTTAACATTGGAAAAGACTTTTCTTCATCACGAGACTGATTGCATCTGTTGTAGACACTTGGGATTTCTTCACAAGGTATGGTGGTAGGTAGAACTAAGGGAATAATCTTTTTTGTTTCGGTAATGCAATCAATAGCTTTCCCGGACAGGGATATAGGAAGAAGAAGCGAATAGCCTACAACACACACACTTTCTATGCTCATAGGGTCCAAGGTACAATGGGTGATCACCTAACTCTGGAGGGAGGGATTAATATCCAAGAACTGCACGAATAACTCACGTGCTGCATAGACAACTCACATGCCAACAATAATATTACTCGCACAGACAATTCATGTGCCTTTACAACACCAATATGCACAGACAACTCACGTGTCATACTCAATATAAATATTACAAAATTGCATGGCAGAAACCTCGTATCATAACCATCTCAACTGCACGGATAACTCACGTGCCATCATCTAAGTCCATATAAGAGGACCGTATGTAGGAATGCACGCATATTAATGGAGATAAGTAGGTATAATCCACATGGGCAAAGAAATAATAATGCAGAGATGCATGCATGTGTACAAGAGATGATCTCTAAGCATGATGTGTACCTATGTGTAACATATGAATTTGATCCTAACATGTAATCCATCATCCAAATAATCATCATGTACAAATAAAGATCAAAAGTCTAAACATGATCTCTAATGCGAATAAGGAAGCTCAAGTAGTCATACAACAGTTTCAGACTTGCCTAATAAGTCATACAACAGTTTAAGGCTTATCACAAGAATAATATGCAAGGATGTGTGTTCATAATATAATGTGGGATTACGACCAAATTAATTATATCATCAATCTCAAGAATAATCCATCATGCTCAACTAAGAGGTCGTAAGTTAAGACATAATCTCTAACATAAAATAAATATGCTCACGCAGTCATAAAATCAAATAGAGCTTAAGTCAAGAAGAGTACATATCTAATCAATGCATAAAGAAGCCTACATTCTACCCATAATATGGTATAACCTTGGTATTGTATATATGCCCATCACCTCGCATATGTGGCACCTCCAAATCACATAGCACTTACTAAATAATTCAATTTTTAGAAAAACATTCCCTCAAGTCGAGGTTAAGCAAGATACTTACCTTATCTGGCTAGTTATCAACCCCAAATTGTGTCTAAACATCGTTCTTAACCTCCAATCATGAAAATCCAAGAAAAACATCATCCATGGAAGTAAAATAATTCTATAGGAAGCAATCTCAATCAACAAAGTTTTGATCTTTGAAAGTTTCTCAAAACGTCAACAAAAGTCAACCCGGGCCCGCGTACCCAAATCCAAAATTAATGCATTATTTCGATGATCCAAAACCTATCGAATCCAAATATATGATTACATTCCAAATTTGAGTCCAAATAGGTACTCAAAACCTCAAAATATCTCTCTTAACAAAGCCCCTAAATTTTATTAAAAATTCCATATTTTAGGTGTAGCAATCTATGGGAAATCAATATACATGCTCAAAATCAAGTAGAAATTAGTCACCTCTAAGATTATAGTGAAATCCCTCTTCAACATCTCCTCTTCACATTCTCAAAAACTCAAAAATGATGAAAAATGAGCTATGTTCGAAAATTGGACAACTTAAATCCCTAATAGCGATTCCTTAATCGTGATTGCAACTCCCAAGTCACGCGATCGCGATGCATAAACTAACATTACCTCCAATCCCTTCTACACGAACGCGAAAGAAACCTCATGACGGAATGGCCAACTGACCACACCTCTATGCAAACGTGGAGAAGACCATGCGACCGTGATTTTGTACCTGCCAACGATTGTGACCACGAAAAACAAAACTTCAACTTCCAAGTTCCTTCTATGTGATTGCGGCACAAGCCTCACGATCGCGATTCACTTCACTTACACCAGAAAATAATAATCCAAAAATGGCCCAAAATGATCCAATACCACCACAAAACTCACCCAAGCCCCTCGATACCCCATCCAAACATACTAACTAGTTTGTATACCTTCTATGAACTTTTCCAACGTCTTAAAACACACATAACAACATCAAAACAAAGAATTAAAGATCAATCCAAATTACAAAACTTACTTAAATTCATGCAACTTTCGACTAGAAGTGTTGAATCAACCCCAAGCAACCCGAGGCTCGAACCAAATATATGTACAAGTACAAACTAATCATAAGAACCTATTGGAACCTTCAAATTACCAATCCAGAGTCGTTTACATAAAAGTCAAACCTTGATCAACTCTTCCAACTTAAAGTGTTCAAATTAAAAATTACTCTTCCGAAGCACTTCCGAACCTCTTGAAAATCAAAATCAAACCATTCTTGCAAGTTATAATACATCATATGAAGCTATTCAAGGTCTCAAATCACAGAAAAAATGGTAGAACTCAAAATGATCGGTCGGGTCATTACATTCTCCCCCACTTAAATATATGTTCGTCCTCGAATGTGCCAAGAGTCATTCCAAAACTGTCAAATAGCTGTATAAACTCGCCATGCACACCGCCTCGGGCAATCTCAGGACACCCCTATCCATACAAATTCTTTAATACATCTTGACTGGCGATTTTTCTTGAACCTTAGCTCATAAGCCTTCAAACCCAAAACTTTCTTTCAAAAGCTAAATCTTATATATTTCACTGTATCCTTCCTAAGAAGTTGTATCAAATTGTAAATATACTTCCAAGATGCTACCACATGATGTACCCCATAACTTATATACCTGTAGCAATATCTTCTATTAGCAATCGCTGCTCATTACCAAATCGAGTACCGGTAAACTACCTCATCTCTAATAAATTCTTGTTCCAAGACTTCACAACCCTGATAATGATGAAAGAAACCTTTAGAATCTCATAATCACCCCATCATATCAATAATTCATGAATCTCTATTGTTCGGTAAGAACCATTGCATGTTCTAGGCTGCCTAAAAGCATTCTTCACAAAAATACCTTATCCAGATACGATCGCGCTAATTCCAGATCTATAAACTTCACCCCTATAGTGCAAGCTACTTGACCAACAAGTCACACAAAATTTCATATGGAACCTCAAACGACAAATTTTGAATCATATAAGCAATAACTGAAATATGACAAATACGTAAAAAAGCAACTTATCATCAAATGAATTTTCGTAGCCGTGGTGTTCTATCGCAAGAAATCTATGAATAGCTATACAACTTATTCCATCTGTCCATTATGCTACAATCAAGCAAACTCAACAAAGCTCAAACTAAAACACCTGTAATAACTGTCACCATCACATAGTAGGCTGCCACTCTAACAAGTCCAATGGTACAAAGTATCCCATGTACTATAACTTTTTTCTGATGATACACCCATATGACACCTTGTGCTGTATAAGTAAATTTGACCCGTCGTAGAATAAAAATCCTCAACTGCTCTACCGGAGACACTTAAATCGATCCACATTGTTCTGAAGTAGTTATAAGCCTTCCATAAACCATTAAGGACCTATCCTAGCTTCCACTAATAGACACACAAGAAGATCTAAACCACTAGACTCAACTGCATATATAACCCACTGCATCTATTATACAAATCCTTGAGCCTCTAAAATTCTTACTTAGCTTCTCATCCCAACATACAAAAATAATGCCAACAACCTGTTAAACCATACTCCTCAAACCAAGACCCCCATGAAGGATATATCACCACACTTAGGTAGATCACGTCGCATCACATACCATAAACCACAAGCTCTAGCAAACACAAATTGTCTCAAGCCACCCACCACATACCTATATACGACCATCTATCTGGGTCTAAATACACTTTTATTTCTCACAACTCCAAGATATAGGCACACCGCTCAAAATCAATTCTCTATACCTCGAAAGTGCAAGATTTCATATCCTAGTGAATATGCGTATTCCAACACAAGTTTTATGTCACACTTGCTAGGGCCTCTAGATGTGTTTTCCCATTAAGCCTTCCACGTCCGACAACTAAAATATGAATCTCAGTAACTGATTATTATACTGATACCGTAGCACATAGCCGAATTATCCATAGACCCCATTTGTAAGCATCCTCTACGACACATTCCCTTTTCTTAGTGATAATAAAATATGTACAACTATGCCTCTCAAGCACCTCAAATCATATGTGCTACCTCTAATCCCTATCCTTGTGCCTAACGAGGAACCATGACTTTGAAAAGTAAATCCAAACCCCTCCCGTTTGACCAGATCCATTGCCCTATCTAAGTACTAGAATCCCGCAGTAAGATACAAAACACAAGTAGGATAGTCCTTCTCATAAGCACTGCTTTGCCTAGAAGCACACAACTTCGCTCAACCCATGAGTCAATCATCATCATGAAACCAATTATCCAAGCATGTAAGCTATATAAATTTTAGAGTCATAGTAAAAATCATCTCAAGGTCTTAGAAACCCAATCACACATAACCAAGCAACTGGAACTGAATCTCTCCATGTCAACAAAATCACGCAGACTGCCACCCAGATGTCTTACCACAAAAGTGACGACAATGCCCCATTATACCAAAGAAGATGATCATTTCCATTAGCATGCTGACCCAAGCCACTGCTTAATGACCCATGTTCTTCAGATTACTCTTGACTACCCTTCAAGGCATTACTCTTCTTTCCCAGTACACTGTGGTCCTTAGACAAAATTCATCCCAAGGGATCCCAACATGAAACTATGTCATCTAAGATCCATAACCAATTTTATCCCCTTTTAGAACCCAAAAGTACCACAGACCGATATGCATATTTTGAAGACTCTTTCAATGAATCTGAAATTGTTCCTTTCATCCATCTAATACAACATTATAGAATACATAATGATACAAAAGTACACTAATTTTCTTCCATAATCAGATATAAATCTCAAATCCTTAGTTGTACAATGAATCTGGTAAATCCTCAAGTATCACGCCTTGGAACTTGAACTCACTAGAACTATTCTCGAGAGTCACCCACTCTGCTTGAGTTCCCAATGCATAGCAAAATATGCCAAATGACTAATGCTCCGTTAGCATATGAATACTTAAAAAGAAGTAACTTCATGCTTAAGCGACCAAGGGAACCCCTCCACCTCGCACACTATATCCACAAAGAATATCAAACTTGAGTCACTCCACAGACTCTATGTATCAATAAACTGTGGTACTTCATATATCCAGCAAATTCCATGTCCATGTCATCCTTGATGTCACCCTTCTCAAGTCATAACTAAACCACACACATAACACAGTCCAGGCACTATAACATCACATGCCCATATGATCTGATCGTTGATGTAGTCTCCCCTACTTGACTTTAAGCCATAATTATATCATCCGATAACCCACAATAACTCTTCCTTCTTAACTACCATGACCTCGTGTTGTTATTCAGCTGAATTCCTCATAACTCATGTAGCACTAATCACAACATATTCCCAATTATCAGCCCAAATGCGTATTCATCCTTGTGATAGTCGTGCCAACTCCTCACGCGATCCAACTCTAATTATAGTACACATATTCCACTAAATAGAAAGAAAGCTCTTCATAGAAACCTCCTAAGAAATCATACAACCATGGAACTTCCCATAGGAGATAACCCATTTGTTTAGCTGCAAATCGACATCATTCTATGACCTGATTATGGGTTACAACCATTATGTAATCAATTGATCTCCCTAGAATACACTCGCCAACAAGATATAAGACTCCATTTCATTCTACTAATGAACAACTAAAAGATCCATCAACATATCCCAAAACTCAAGACTGTATTGCACATCAAGATGATAATCAAGCGTCCATATTTCCTTCACATCTCAAGAAAATACTTCTCGTCACATCCAAACTCTCTAAGCATAGCCCTTAGGCACATAATTGTCATACAATGCTACCTTGCCACTCGTTGAACCATCAATTCCACTTCTAGGGATACTACCAAAGATGAGAGTCCAAAATCACATGCTCACATAAATGAAGCTACCGAGCCAACGATGCAGTCTAACCCTGTAACTCCTATAGACTGGCCTACCCCCATCACACTGAAAAATATCTTGCACCTCATCCATGATATCACAAGTCGTTGATGTATAACTAATATCGAGCACTCAACCTCACATATAAACCGAAGAGAAAGAATTTGAAGATTTAGGCTTCAAGATGAAATAAAGTGGAACGATAATGAGAGAAAGAAAGAGAAGTTTCCTAGATGCCTTGTAGCCTCTCGAAGATAAGTATGGATTTCATCACACTGATCCACAAAACTCTACTAGACATTTGCTCCTGACTCATAGAACCTATGAACCTAGAGCTCTGATACCCGTTTGTCACAATCCAAAATCCACCAAGTCGTGATGGCTCCTAACCCAACCTGCTAGGTAAGCCAGTCAACATAGAACACAGCTAAACGGAAAACATCAAACAAATAATAAATAAGAATGCATAAATTATTACGATTATCCTAAAGACTGGTAATACAAGTCATGAGCGACTAAGAATAGCAAAACAATACTGATATGAAGAAATATTGCATCATATGTTTGGAATATACATAAACAAGAATAAGTAAATAGTGTCATCGAGTACAAGAGCTCTATAGAATAAGTAAATACAAGGTCTGAATCAAATGCAGTACTGTCTGAAAAGACTAAACAATGTTAACATGAAATAAGGAAAGGGACTTCTAGGTCTACACACAGAACATCAGTGCTACCTAGATATCTACAACTAATCTGGATCTGGATCATGGGCAACTACCACAATCAACAACACCTGGATCTGCACACGAAGTGCTGAGTGTAGTATGAGTACAACCGTCCCCAAGTACTTAATAAGTAGTAGCCTAACCTCGGGCTAAAAGCACTGATGAGTTTGGAAAGGTCCAATGCTCACTTTCCATAGCCAATAATAGCAATAACATCAAAATAATAGCATATAAAGGAATACAACTCAAATAATAAATAATAATAGATACAATCATAAAGAGCATAATTCTATGAATCTATCCCTTAAGGGAGAAACAAAATATACAGAATGAGCACAAGGATTCTTATCCAACATAACCTCGTTGCAGTGTGCAATCCGAACCACACGTACTACCATTGTAGGGGCAACCCGATCCACATATAGAAATTCACATGGGAATACCCACTGAGCCAAAAATACTCATACTCACTAAACAAATGTGTGACCACAACAAGCACATATAGTGCATAAACATAACCGTGAGAAGACAGATAGCATAATATGCCACAAAAAAGTCCAAGCACAACTAAAGTGCAATAAGCAAATAAACATCTCAAGAACCATCTTGTTCAAATATTGTCACAAGTCCTAAACAGGACCCTAACATACGTTTGAATAACCAAGTAGTCTCACAACCCATCATCATATAAAGAAGTAACACATGAAACAGATCAAGGCATGAATAATATCTATTCTGCCTGATGCCTCACCCACAGAAAATGCTGCACTGAATTAGCAAATCCAATACAGTGTAGAATACACATTCTCGTTAGGCATACCAATGGGCCTCCAAATCGATTTGGATCATTCCATAATAGGACAATAGCCTTCCACAAGTCTACAGTGACCCCATCTATGACACATACAATCAGTTGTCAAATACTAAATACACTTCCATAGTCCTTAACCAGATGTATAGCTGCCTCTCAAAAATGTAATATCCAAACCGCGAGAGTACCAAGATCTCTTTACCTAATCTCTAAATCTTTTACTCAAGTGACTAACATGTCAAACATAATAATCCCATGGGAGACACTCCCATAACCTCTCGCACCTTGCCGCAAAACATGAGAATCAATGGCTACCAACCATGTGAGCTATTGAGTACTAATTAAGCATTCGCAATCAATACACAAGGCACCTTCCAAAAAATACCCCTTTCTCAAGCGATACAGAAATGGTGCTAGCACACTCTTAAAGATTTGAAAACCCTTATACTGCCTAGAACTCATGACATTCCTTTCAAAACTGGTCCGCAACTTTGTCCATGCAATCCTAATTCCACACAGCTCACCGCATCAATCATTCTAATATGCTAAAATACGAGAATCTCATTATCAACTCTGAATCATGAATAAGATACATAGTCCATGAACAGAAACCCTCCACTAAGCTCAATTTAGGAGAAAATCACAACATGCAACAAAATTTCCATGCCTATAGAAAACACCATCCGCAAGTCATGGTCAACATCATCACGGACTATTCGGAAACCATATGAACACAACCAAACCCAAGAAACCGAATCCCTCTATATCACCTAAGTCGTACAGACTGAAAATCCCACCAATATTACCACAAAACACCTGCACAACCCTAAAGTACCAGAGGATTCGATCGTCTCTATTACCATGCTGATCCAAGCCATCGCTAACTAGACCCAACTCCTTTGGATAATGCATGACCTGTTTTCAAGGTAACACTACCCTTTTCTAGTACACTATGAGCCTCAATCTAAACTTATCCCAAGTGATCCCAACATAAAATCTCGTCGTCCTAAGACTCGTAAGCCACTATATTCTCTCTTATATGTCCAATAGTACCTCAAACCAAAATACCTCCTCCAAAGGGGCCTTCTCTAAATCTGAAGCTATTCCTTTCATCTCTTAAATACTGCCTCGCAGAACCGATCGTGGTACAAAAATGCTCCAAGTCTCCTTCACAAACCAGCACACATGTCAAATGGTCAACCACACACAAATCCAAAAATCCTTAGATATCACATATTGAATCTTGAATCCATCAACACCTTCTCGAGAGTCACCTACTCAGTCCTAGTCCAAATACATAACAAATCACTCCAGACGATCAGTGCTACATTAGCAGAAGCATACTCGAAAAAGAAACAACTGAGTGAATCCTTCCCTTGCACACTACCTCAACAGAAGGATATTGAACAATGAGTCCTTACACAATCTCCACATATTATTAAGGTGAAATATAACACGCACCCAATAATTCTGTGCTCAAATAATCGTCAACGTCATCCTCCTAAGATTATATCTAATCCCCAAGCATCCCTGAGTCTAGAATTTGTCACAACACATGGTTGGATCCCCCACTTGGCTTCAAGACACAATCATATAATCCAAGAACCCATAATGATGGCTCCACCTTAGCTACCATGATCCCACACTGTTATACAGAAGAATTACTTATAAGCTCATGCCTCACCAACCATAACACATCCCAAATAGTCAACCTAAATACCCAGTCAACCTCATGATAGTCGTCCCATCTTCTACAAGCGATCCGAACACATTTTGTAGCATGTGCATCCCATCGGATAGAAAGTAAAATTATTCATAGAAACCTCGTAAGAAACCATGCAACCCCCAACTTCCTCACGGGAGATATCCCACATGTGTGACCTCATATCGACATTTTTCTATGACCTTCCATGTAATCAATGACTCCTCCCAAGTCCACACTCGTCCACAAGCTGCAAAAATCTATTTTATTACACTAATGTACAAATAGAAGACCCTTCATCACATCCTAACTGAAGACAGTATGCACACCAAGATGATAATCAAGCATTCACAATCCCTTAGTAGCTCAGGTAAACCATTCTCATCAAATTCGAACTCTCACAATGCAAGAAGCAATATAAAATGCCCTCAGTAGTTCATAATTACCCAAATAGTGTCAAATATCATAGAAATCTGTGGTAATCCTAGCACAAAATCCACAATCATACGCTCTTGCTTCATAACCATCTTCCAAAGTAACCACTTGGTCTCTAATGCCTATTCTCAACCTGTTTACAATCAAGCACCGTGAGACATGCCCGATAATGCTTTCTCGAATCATGATACATCTTTGTAACACCTGAACGAATAGAATACCACAACTATGAGCCTTCTCAAGAATTATCTCCCTCGAATCATCAACACTAGGAATGCAAATCCAACCCAAAGGTTACAACAATCTATCCACACCAAAGACCACCTCCTTAGCACTACCTCGCACACCTTGTCCTTGAGGACGAGCAAATAGAAACCATCATAGCACCGGTCCTTAATATGCTCAAACAAAGATGACCGTGCAACAATATACTCGAGAACTCTACTAGGCTCAGAAATCCCCAATCTCGTATCTCTATGAACTAAACCCAGAACATCCATAGCCTAATACCTCGCCTCCGAGGAAAACAAATTCCAAACTCCAAATCATGAATTGGATAATCCTTCTCATGGGGCTGTTACTCCCGCAAGCTTAAGCGATCACCCTACCAATATACACTAGCACGACGTCAAGACCAATGCGTGAATAATCACAATACATTGTACAAGGCCCCAAACCCGTGGGCAATACCAACACTAGGACTGCAATAGATGGAAACTCACCTGTAAAGCAACAATAGTAGTCTGACCTCCTACATAAGCGAAAAACATTCCACACCCTGTTTGTATCATCATCAAAGCTCGTCGGTGCCCAACTTATATCGAGTATTCAGAATCACGTACAAAATGAGTAGGAAAGAACTAAAGATATATGCTTTCAAGCTGAGATAAAGTCACACGATAAGGAATCAAGAAAGGAAAAGTTTCCTAAATCCCTATAGCCTTTCGAAGATAGGTACACACGTCCCTGTACCGATTTGCAAGACTCTACTAGGCATGATCATGTCTCATGAGACCTATGTGAACCTAATGCTCTGATACCAACTAGTCACGACCAAACAATTTCACTGGAGCCGTGAAGGAACCTAACACCACTTGCTAGGCAAGCCATCAACCAATGAGAAGAAACAAACTTAAATAATAGTATTGAATAGTCTCATCAACGTAATAACGACTAATAACTTTAGTCAATAGCAACAGTACAACTAAAACCATTCCAGGATATGTGTCATCCCATACATGAGCTATATAGAATAAGTAATACAAGGTTTGAATCAAATACAATATTGTCCGAAAGACTAAACAGTGTTAACATGAAATCAATAAAGGAACTTTAAGGCCTGCGAACGAAACAACAGTGCGACCTTAAGATCTCCAACTAATCCAGATCTGGCTCATGAGAAACTACCACGATCAACAACACCTGGATCTGCACACAAAGTGCAGAGTATAGTTTGAGTATAACCGACCCCAAGTACCTATGTGTAACATATGAATTTGATCCTAACATGTAATCTATCATCCAAATAATCATCATGTCCAAATAAAGATAAAAAGTCTAAACATGATCTCTAATGTGAATAAGGAAGCTTAAGTAGTCATACAACAGTTTCAGACATTCTCAATAAGTCATACAACAGTTTAAGGCTTATCACAAGAATAATATGCAAGGATGTGTGTTCATAATATAACGTGTGATTACGGCAAAATTAATTATATCAACAATCTCAAAAATAATTCATCATGCTCAAATAAGAGGTCAAAAGTTAAGAAATAATCTCTAACATAAAATAAATATGCTCACGCAGTCATAAAATCAAATAGAGCTTAAGTCAAGAAGAGTACATATCTAATCAAGGCATAAAGAAGCCTAAAATCTACCCATAATATGGTATAACCTTGGTATTGTATATATGCCCATCACCTCGCATATGTGGCACCTCCAAATCACATAGCACTTACTAAATAATTCAATTTTTAGAAAAACATTCCCTCAAGTCGAGGTTAAGCAAGATACTTACCTTATCCGGCTAGTTATCAACCACAAATTGTGTCTAAACCTCGTTCTTAACCTCCAATCATTAAAATACAAGCAAAACATCATCCATGGAAGTCAAATAATTCAATAGGAAGCAATCTAAGTCAATAAAGTTTCGATCTTTGAAAAATTCTCAAAATGTCAACAAAAGTCAACCCGGGCCCGCGTTCCCAAATCCAAAATTAATGCAATATTTCGATGATCCAAAACCAGACGAATCCAAATATATGATTACATTCCAAATTTGAGTCCAAATAGGTATTCAAAACCTCAAAATATCTCTCTTAAGTTCAAGACAGAGCCCCTACATTTCACTTACGAATTCCATATTTTAGGTGTACAAATCTATGGGAAATCAAGATACATGATCAAAATCAAGTAGCAATTAGTCACCTCTAATATTATAGTGAAATCCCTCTTCAACATCTCCTCTTCACATTCTCAAAAACTCAAAAATGATGAAAAATGAGCTATGTTCCAAAATTGGACAACTTAAATCCCTAATAGCGATTCCTTAATCGTGATTGCAACTCCCAAGTCACGCGATCGCGATGCATAAACTAACATTACCTCCAATCCCTTCTACACGAACGCGAAAGAAACCTCAAGACGGAATGGCCAACTGACCACACCTCTATGCAAACGTGGAGAAGACCATGCGACCGTGATTTTGTACCTGCCAACGATTGTGATCGCGAAAAACAAAACTTCGCCTTCCAAGTTCCTTCTATGTGATTGCGGCACAAGCCTCGCGATCGCGATTCACTTCACTTACATCAGAAACTAATAATACAAAAATGGCACAAAATGATCCAATACCACCCTGAAACTCACCCAAGCCCCTCGATACCCAATCCAAACATACTAACTAGTTTGTATACCTTCTACGAACTTGTCCACCGTCTTACAACACACATAACAACATCAAAACCAAGAATTAAGGATCAACCCAAATTACAAAACTCACTTAAATTCATGCAACTTTCAACTAGAAGTGTTGAATCAACCTCGAGCAACCCGAGGCCCGAACCAAATATATGTACAAGTAAACACTAATCATAAGAACGTATTGGAACCTTCAAATTACCAATCCGAAGTCGTTTACATAAAAGTCAAACCTTGATCAACTCTTCCAACTTAAAGCTTCCAAATTAAAAATTACTCTTCCAAACCACTTCCGAACCTCTTGAAAATCAAAATCAAACCATGCTCGCAAGTTATAATACATCATATAAAGCTATTCAAAATCTCAAATAACAGAAAAGATGGTAGAACTCAAAATGATCGGTCGGGTCGTTACATTCTCCCCCACTTTAATATACGTTCGTCCTCGAACATGCCAAGAGTTGTTCCAAAACTGTCAAATAGCTGTATAAACTCGTCATGCACACTGCCTCGGGCAATCTCAGGACACCCCTATCCATACAAATTCTTTAATACATCTTGACTGGTAATTTTTCTTGAACCTTAGCTCATAAGCCTTCAAACCCAAAACTTTATTTCAAAATCTAGTTCTTATATATTTCACTATATCCTTCCTAACAAGTTGTATCGAATTGTAAATATACTTCCAAGATGCTACCACATGATGTACCCCATAACGCATATACCTGTAGCAATATCTTCTATTAGAAATCGCTGCTCATTACCAAATCGAGTACCGGTAAACTACCGCATATCCAATAAATTCTTGTTCCAAGCCTTCACAACCCTGATAATGATGAAAGAAACCTTTAGAATCTCATAATCACCCCATCATATCAATAATTCATGAATCTCTATTTTTAGGTAAGAACTATTGCATGTTCTAGGTTGCCTAAAAGCATTCTTCCCAAAAATACCTTATCCAGATACGATCGCGCTAATTCAAGTATCTATAAACTTCACCCCCTATAGTGCAAGCTACTTGACCAACAAGTCACACAAAATTTCATATGGAACCTCAAACGACACATTTTGCATAATATAAGCAATAACTGAAATATGACAAATACGTAAAAAAGCAACTTATCATCAAATGAATTTTCGTAGCCGAGGTGTTCTATCTCAAGAAATCTATGAGTAGCTATACAACTTATTACATCTGTCCATTGTGCTACAATCAAGCAAACTCAACAAAGCTCAAACTAAAACACCTGTCATAATTGTCACCATCACATAGTAGGTTGCCACTCTAACAAGTCCAATGGTACAAAGTATCCCATGTACTATAACTGTTTTTTGATGATACACCCATATGACACCTTGTGCTGTATAAGTAAATCTGACCCGTCGTAGAATACAAATCCTCAACTGCTCTACCAGAGACAATTAAACTGATCCACATTCTTCTGAAGTAGTAATAAGCCTTCCATAAACCATTAAGGACCTATCTTAGCTTCCACTAATATACGCACAAGAAGCTCTAAACCACTAGACTCAACTGCAGATATATATATGTAACCCATTATCAATCATATTACCAACTACACCACTCGTGATTATCTACAACCTCGTGGAACCCATTGCATCAAATATACAAATCCTTGATCCTCTAAAATTCTTACTTAACTTCTCATCCCAACATACAAAAATAATGCCAACAACCTCTTAAACCATACTCCTCAAACCAAGATCCCCATGAAGGATATATCACCACACTTAGGTAGATCACGTCGCACCACATACAATAAACCACAAGCTCTAGCAAACAAAAATTGTCCCAAGCCACCCACCACATACCTATATATGACCATCTATCTGAGTATAAATACACTTTTATTTCTCACAACTCCAAGATATAGTCTCACCTCTCGAAATCAATTATCTATACCTTAAAAGTGCAAGATTCCTTATCCTAGTGAATATGCCTATTCCAACACAAGTTTTATGTCACACTTGCTAGTGCCTCTAGATGTGCATTCTTATTAAGCCTTCCACGTCCGACAACTGAAATATGAATCTCAGTAACTGATTATTATACTAATACCGTAGCACATAGCCTAATTATCCATAGACCCCATTTGTAAGCATCCTCTAGGACACATTCCCTTTTCTTAGTGATACTGAAATATGTACTACTATGCCTCTCAAGCACCTCAAATCGTATGTGCTACCTCTAATCCCTATCCTTGTGCCTGACGAGGAACCATGACTTTGAAAAGTAAATCCAAACCGCTCCTGTTTGACCACATCCATTTCCCTATCTAAGTACTAGAATCCCATAGTAAGATACAAAACACAAGTAGGATAGTCTTTCTCATAAGCACTTCTTTGCCTAGAAGCACACAACTTCGCTCAACCCATGAGTCAATCATCGTCATGAAACTAATTCTCCAAGCATGTAAGCTATATAAATTTTAGAGTCATAGTAAAAATCATCTCAAGGACTTAGAAACCCAATTATACATAACCAAGCAACTGGAACTGAATCTCTCCAAGTCAACAAAATCATGCAGACTGCCACCCAGATGTCTTACCATAAAAGTGACGACAATGCCCGATTACACCAAAGAAGATGATCATTTCCATTAGCATGCTGACCCAAGCCACTACTATAATGACCCATGTTCTTCAGATTACTCTTGACTAGCCTTCAAGGCATTACTCTTCTTTCCCAGTACACTGTGGCCCTTAAACAAAATTCATCCCAAAGGATCCCAACATGAAACTACGTCATCCTAAGATCCATAAGCAATTATATCCCCTTTTAGAACACAAAAGTAACTCAGACCGATATGCATATTTTAAAGAGTCTTTCAATGAATCTAAAATTGTTCCTTTCATCCATCTAATACAACATTATAGAATACATAATGATACAAAAGTACATTAATTTTCTGCCATAATCCAATATAAAACTCAAATCCTTATTCTCGAAAGTCACCCACTCTGCTTGAGTTCCCAATGCATAGCAAAATATGCCAAATGACTAATGCTTCATTAGCATATGAATACTTAAAAAGAAGTAACTTCATCCTTAAGAGGCTGAGGGAACCCCTCCACCTCGCACACTATATCCACAAAGAATATCAAACTTGAGTCACTCCACAGACTCCATGTATCAATAAACTGTGGTAAATCATATATCCAGCAAATTCCATGTCTATGTCATCCTTGATGACACCCTTCTCAAGTCATAACTAAACCACACACATAACACAGTCCAGTCACTATAACATCACATGCCCATATGATCTGATCGTTGATGTAGTCTCCCCTACTTGACTTTAAGCCATAATTACATCATCCGATAACCCACAATAACTCTTCCTTCTTAACTACCATGACCTCGCGCTGTTATTCAGCTGAATTCCTCATAACTCATGTAGCACTAATCACAACATATTCCCAATTATCAGCCCAAATGCGTATTCATCCTTGTGATAGTCGTGCCAACTCCTCACGCGATCCAACTCTAATTATAGTACACACATTCCACTAAATAGAAAGAAAGCTCTTCATAGAAACCTCCTAAGAAATCATACAACCATGGAACTTCCCATAGGAGATAACCCATTTGTTTAGCTGCAAATCGACATCATTCTATGACCTTATTATGGGTTACAGCCATTATGTAATCAATTGATCTCCCTGGAATACACTCGCTAACAAGATATAAGACTCCACTTCATTCTACTAATGAACAACTAAAATATCCATCAACATATCCCAAAACTCAAGACTGTATTGCACATCAAGATGATAATCAAGCATCCATATTTCCTTCACATCTCAAGAAAACACTTCTCGTCACATCCAAACTCTCTAAGCATGGCCCTTAGGCACATAATTGTCATGCAATGCTACCTTTCCACTCGTTGAACCATCAATTCAACTTCTAGGGATACTACCAAATATGAGAGTCCAAAATCACATGCTCACATAAATGAAGCAACCGAGCCAACGATGCAGTCTAACCCCGTAACTCCTATAGACTGGCCTACCCTCATCACACTGAAAAACATCTTTCGCCTCATCCATGACATCACAAGTCGTCGATGTATAACTAATATCGAGTACTCAACATCGCATATGAACCGAAGAGAAAGAATTTGAAGATTTAGGCTTCAAGCTGAAATAAAGTGGAACGATAATGAGAGAAAGAAAGAGAATTTCCTAGATGCCATGTAGGCTCTCGAAGATAAGTATGGATGCCATCACACTGATCCACAAAACGCTACTAGACATTTGCTCCTGACTCGTAGAACCGAACCTAGAGCTCTAATACCCATTTATCACGACCCAAAATCCACCAAGTCGTGATGGCTCCTAACCCAACCTGCTAGGTAAGCCAATCAACATAGAACACAGCTAAAACGGAAAACATCAAACAAATAATAAATAAGAATGCATAAATTTTTGCAACTATCCCAAAGACCGGTAGTACAAGTCATGAGCGACTAAGAATAGTAATACAATACTGATAAGAAGAAATATTACATCATATGTTTGGAATATACATAAACAAGAATAAGTAAATAGTGTCATCGAGTACATGAGCTCTATAGAATAAGTAAATACAAGGTCTGAATCAAATACAATACTGTCCAAAAAGACTAAACAATGTTAACATGAAATAAGGAAAGGGACTTCTAGGTCTACACACGAAACATCAGTGCTACCTCGAGATCTACAACTAATCTGGATTCGGATCACGGGCAATTACCACAATCAACAACATCTAGATCTGCACACGAAGTGTTGAGTATAGTATGAGTACAACCGTCCCCATGTACTTAATAAGTAGTAGCCTAACCTCGGCCTGAAAGCACTGATAAGTTTGGCAAGGTTCAATGCTCACTTTCCATAGCCAATAATAGTAATAACATCAAAATAATAGCATATGAAGGAATACAACTCAAATAATAAATAATAATAGATACAATCATAAAGAGCATAATTCTATGAATCCATCCCTTAAAGGAGAAACAAAATAAACAGAATGAGCACAAGGATTCTTATCCAACATAAACCTGTTGCAGCGTGCAACCCGAACCACACGTACTACCATTGTAGGGGCAACCTGATCCACAAATAGAAATTCACATGGGAATACCCACTGAGCCAAAACTACTCATACTCACTAAACAAATGTGTGACCACAACAAGCACATATAGTGCATAAACATAACCGTGAGAAGACAGATAGCATAATATGCCACAAAAAAGTCCAAGCACAACTAAGGTGCAATAAGCAAATAAACATATCAAGAACCATCTTGTTAAAATATTGTCAAAAGGCCTAAACAGGACCCTAACATACGTTTGAATAACCAAGTAGTCTCACAACCCATCATCATGTAAAGAAGTAATACATGAAACAGATCAAGGCATGAATAATATCTATTTTGCCTGATGCCTCACCCACAGAAAATGCTGCGAATTAGCGAATCCAATACATTGTAGAATACACATTCTCGTTAGGCCTACCAATGGGCCTCCAAATCAATTTGGATCATTCCATAATAGGACAATAGCCTTCCACAAGTCTACAGTGACCCCATCTATGACACATACAATCAGTTGTCAAATACTAAATACACTTTCATAGTCCCTAACCAGATGTATAGCTGCCTCTCAGAAATGTAATATCCAATCGCGAGAGTACCAAGATCTCTATACCTAATTTCTAAATATTTTACTCAAGTGACTAACACGTCAAACATACACAATAATCCCATGGGAGACACTCCCATAACCTCTCGCACCATGCCGCAAAACATAAGAATCAATGGCTACCAACCATGTGAGCTATGGAGTACTAGTTAAGCATTTGCAATCAATACACAAGGCACCTTCCACAAAACACCCCTTTCTCTGGTGAAACACAAATGGTGCTAGCATACTGTTAAATATTTGAAAGCCCTTATACTGCCTAGAACTCATGACAATCTTTTCGAAACTGGTCTGCAACTTTGTCCATGCAATCCTAATTCCACACAGCTCACCGCATCAATCATTCTAATATGCTAAAATACGAGAATCTCATTATCAACTCTGAATCATGAATAGGATACATAGTCCATTGACCAGAAACCCTCCACTAAGCTCAATTCAGGAGAAAATCACAACATGCAACAAACTTTCCATGCCTATTTAAAACACCAGCCGCAAGTCGTGGTCAACATCATTAGGACTCTTCGAAAACCATATGAACACAACCAAACTGAATCCCTCTAGATCACCTAAGTCGTACAGACGGCAAATCCCACCAATATTATCACAAAACACCTGCACAGTCCTAAAATACCAAAGGATTCGATCGTCTCTATTATCATGCTGATCCAAGCCATCGTTAAATAGACCCAACTCCTTCTGATAACGTATGACCGGTTTTCAAGGTAACACTACCCTTTTCCAGTACACTATGAACCTCAATTCAAACATATCCTAAGTGATTCCAACATAAAATCTCGACATCCTAAGTCTCGTAAGCCACTATATTCTCTATTATGTGTCTAATAGTACCTCAAACCAAAATACCTGCTCCAAAGAGGCCTTTTCTAAATCTGAAGCTATTCCTTTCATCTATCAAATACTGCCTCGCTGAACCGATCATGGTACAAAAATGCTCCAAGTCTCCTTCACAAACCAGCACACGTGTCGAATGTTCAGCCACACACAAATCCAAAAATCCTTAGATACCACATATTGAATCTTGAATCCATCAACACCTTCTCGAGAGTCACCTACTCAGTCCTAGTCCAAATATATAACAAATCACGCTAGACGATCAGTGCTACATTAGCTCAAGCATACTCGTAAAAGAAACAACTGAGTGAATCCTTCCCTTGCACAAACAATGAGTCCTTACACAATCTCCACATATCATTAAGGTGAAATACAACACGCACCCAATAATTCTGTGCTCAAATAATCGTCAATGTCATCCTCCTAAGATTATATCTAATCCCCAAGCATCCCTGAGTCTAGAATTTGTCACAACACATGGTTGGATCCCCCACTTGGCTTCAAGACACAATCATATAATCCAAGAACCCATAATGACGGATCCTCCTTAGCTACCATGATCCCACACTGTTATATAGTAGAATTACTTATAAGCTCATGCCGCACCAACCATAACACATCCCAAATAGTCAACCCAAATACACAGTCAACCTCAAGATAGTCGTTCCATCTTCCACAAGCGATCCGAACACATTTTGTAGCATGTGCATCCCATCGGATAGAAAGTAAATTTATTCATAGAAACCTCGTAAGAAACCATGCAACCCCCAACTTCCTCACAGGAGATATCCCACATGTGTGACCTCATATCGACATTTTTCTATGACCTTCCATGTAATCAATGACTCCTCCCAAGTCCACACTCGTCCACAAGCTGCAAAAATCTATTTTATTACACCAATGTACAAATAGAAGACCCTTCATCACATCCTAACTGAAGACAGTATGCACACCAAGATGATAATCAAGCATTCACAATCCCTTAGTAGCTCAGGTAAACCATTCTCATCAAATTCGAACTCTCACAATGCAAGAAGCAATATAAAATGCCCTTAGTAGTTCATAATTACCCAAATAGTGTCAAATATCATAGAAATCTGTGGTAATCCTAGCACAAAATCCACAATCATACGCTCTTGCTTCATAACCATCTTCCAAAGTAACCACTTGGTCTCTAATGCCTATTCTCAACCTGTTTACAATCAAGCACCATGAGACATGCCCGATAATGCTTTCTCGAATCATGATACATCTTTGTAACACCTGAACGAATAGAATACCACAACTATGAGCCTTCTCAAGAATTATCTCCCTCGAATCATCAACACTAGGAATGCAAATCCGACCCGAAAGTTGCAACACACTATCCACACTAAAGACCACCTCCTTAGCACTACCTCGCACACATTGTCCTTGAGGATGAGCAAATAGAAATCATCATAGTAACGGTCCTTAATATGCTCAAACAAAGATGATCGTGCAACAATATACTTGAGAACTCTACTAGGCTCAGAAATACCCAATCTCGTATCTCTATGAACTGAACCCAGAATATCTATAGCCTAATACCTTGCCTTAGCGGAAACAAATTCCAAACTCCAAATCATGAATTGGATAATCCTTCTCATGGGGCTGTTACTCCCGCAAGCCTAAGCGATCACCCTACCAATATATACCAACACCATGTCAAGACCAACGCATGAATAATCACAATACATTGTACAAGGCCACGAACCCGTGGGCAATACCAACACTAGGACTGCAATAGATGGCAACTCACCTGTAAAGCGACAATAGTAGTCTGACCTCCTACATAAGGGAAAAACATTCCACACCATGTTTGTATCATCATCAAACCTCGTCGGTGCCCAGCTTATATCGAGTATTCAAAATCACATACAAAATGAGTAGGAAAGAACTGAAGATATATGCTTTCAAGCTGAGATAAAGCCGCACGATAAGGAATCAAGAAAGGAAAAGTTTCCTAAATCCCTATAGCCTTTCGAAGATAGGTACACACATCCCTGTACCGATTCGCAAGACTCTACTAGGCCTGCTTATGTGAACCTAATGCTCTGATACCAACTAGTCACGGCCAAAAACTTTCACTGGAGCCGTGACGGTACGTAACACCACTTGCTAGGCAAGCCATAAAAAAAGAAGAAACAAACTTAAATAATAGTATTGAATAGTCTCATCAGCATAATAACGATTAATAACTTTAGTCAATAGCAACAATACAACTAAAACCATTCCAGGATATGTGTCATCCCGTACGTGAGCTATATAGAATAAGTAATACAAGGTTTGAATCAAATACAACATTGTCTGAAAGACTAAACAGTGTTAACATGAAATCAAGAAAGGGACTTTAAGGCCGGCGAACGAAACAACAGTGCTACCTTGAGATCTCCAACTAATCCAGATCTGGCTCACGGGCAACTACCACGATCAACAATACCTAAATCTGCACATAAATTGCAGAGTATAGTTTGAGTACAACCGACCCCATGTACTCAATACGTAACAAGCCTAACCTCCGGCTAAAAGTATTGACGAGTTTGGCAAGGTCCAATGCTCACTTTCCACAGCCAACAATAGCAATAACAACGGAATACTAGCATATTAAAGAATACATCTCAAATAATAATAGGCTCAACTTAACACAATAGGAGAAGAAATAGATATGCTTTTTAGATATAAAAGTCAAGGCATCAACTTCCATAAAAATTTACTTAGACAAGTATTTAACAAGATAAAATGGTAATATCAATCTCTAAACATAATGATGAGTCATCAAATATCAATAAACATGAGGATAATACACCTCTATGCCTGCATGTCAGTTATAGATGTCAAACCAATAAAGACTCACAGTTTAAATACCAAGTATACATAATATCAGCACATTCATAGTGTCTGGCACAAAGTACCCCTAAATCATACTCTAAGCACACTCTGATCAAAGCCCATGGACCCTCACACACAGACATATATTCAATACTATATGGGTGCCTAACACAAGTCCCTTACCAAGCACATATATGACCCTGTTCCTGCACCCACAATTAATACCTGATTTTGGAGGGGGGTCCTTGCCCAAGTGTTGATCGAATCTAACTTAATGGTCAATATCACTTAGCCCAACATAGGGCTTGGCGCACGTGTCACCTCATAACCAATACCACTCTGCCCAACATAGGGCCTGGCGCACGCATCAACTCACTATCAATACCAATACGACTCTATGGCCCAAGATCAGTCATCAATTGGCTCAAGTCTCCATATGACAATGTCTCGCTAGAACATAATTCAATATACCACACAGAATATACCAACGTACTACAATTCAGCTCAAACTCGTGTCACATACAAGAACACAAAAAACATATGAGATAATATATCAAAATTGCACCAGAGATAGAGATATAATACGCATATATAATATCATTACTAATAAATATGACTACAACTAAGGCAAATAACTCAAGATAATAAAAATAGTCGTATCATGCCTCAACAAGTAAGCAAATAACCTAGACATGATTTCTAGCATAAATGATAGCTCACATAGTCATACAAATAGAGAAAACGTGATATCAAAGAAGCATGTAGAAAAATAAGGCATATAATTTCCTAAGAACTACCCGAATAATGATTAACCACAGTGCACGCATATACGCTCGTTACCTTGCATATACGTCACCCCTAACACATAACATATACCATAGCCCACATGGAAATACCCTCAAACCAAGCTTAGTCAATTTACTTACATCATCCAGACTAGTCTTCAACCTTGAATTACGTTAAAATATCAATCTAGCTCTCCATTCGCACAAAACCAAAACAAANGCCCATGGACCCTCACACACAGACATATATTCAATACTATATGGGTGCCTAACACAAGTCCCTTACCAAGCACATATATGACCCTGTTCCTGCACCCACAATTAATACCTGATTTTGGAGGGGGGTCCTTGCCCAAGTGTTGATCGAATCTAACTTAATGGTCAATATCACTTAGCCCAACATAGGGCTTGGCGCACGTGTCACCTCATAACCAATACCACTCTGCCCAACATAGGGCCTGGCGCACGCATCAACTCACTATCAATACCAATACGACTCTATGGCCCAAGATCAGTCATCAATTGGCTCAAGTCTCCATATGACAATGTCTCGCTAGAACATAATTCAATATACCACACAGAATATACCAACGTACTACAATTCAGCTCAAACTCGTGTCACATACAAGAACACAAAAAACATATGAGATAATATATCAAAATTGCACCAGAGATAGAGATATAATACGCATATATAATATCATTACTAATAAGTATGACTACAACTAAGGCAAATAACTCAAGATAATAAAAATAGTCGTATCATGCCTCAACAAGTAAGCAAATAACCTAGACATGATTTCTAGCATAAATGATAGCTCACATAGTCATACAAATAGAGAAAACGTGATATCAAAGAAGCATGTAGAAAAATAAGGCATATAATTTCCTAAGAACTACCCGAATAATGATTAACCACAGTGCACGCATATACGCTCGTTACCTTGCATATACGTCACCCCTAACACATAACATATACCATAGCCCACATGGAAATACCCTCAAACCAAGCTTAGTCAATTTACTTACATCATCCAGACTAGTCTTCAACCTTGAATTACGTTAAAATATCAATCTAGCTCTCCATTCGCACAAAACCAAAACAAATATCATTTAAGAAAGTCAAAAATACCATAGGAAGCATCCCAATCCATAAAGCTTCGATCTTTGAAGAAATTCTGAATAGTCAACAAAAATAATCTCAGGGCCATATGTCCAAAGTCCGAAACCAATACCAACATCTGATGACCCATAGCCTGCCGAGTCCAAATATATAATTAGTTTCCAAACTGAGTCCAAGTTGGTACTCAAATCCCCAAAATACACTCTCTTAAAGTGTAGACAAAAAACCTGAATTTCCATTCAAATTTCCAAGTTTTAGGTGTAGAAATCCATGGGTATATAAAACAAAATTCAGGTGGAAATCACTTACCTCTAAGTTAGTAATGAAATTGCTCTTCCAAATCTCCTCATATCGAAGTCTAGGGCTCAAAATATGAAATAATGGGTAAAGTCCCAAAATTGGCAACTTAAAGATCTGCTCCAGGTAATCCTTTCACGATCGTGGAAATCCACGTGAAATAAAGATACAAAATAAAAATCAAGTATAAATTACTCACCTCCAAGATTATAGTGAAATCCCTCTCTAAAATAACCTCTTCATGTTCTCCAAAACCCAAAATTGGTAAAAACTGAGCTAAGTCCGGAAATTGGACAACTTAAATCTCTAACAGTGATTCCTTAATCGCTATCGTGACCCCCGAGTCACATGATCATGATGTCCAAACAAGCACCGCATCCATCTCTTCTACGCAAATGTGAAAGACACCTCGCGATCATGGTGGCCAACTGACCGCACCACTATGTGAACACAGACAAACCCATGCGACCGCGATGCTATACCTGCCAACACTTTGCCATTGAGGTCCTCCTCATCATGACCACGAAGAACAAAACGTCTCTTTCCAAGTTCCTTCTACGCGATCGCGGTGCAATCCTCGCAATCACAATTCACTTCATTGACACCAGAAACCGGCAATCCGAAAATGGCCCGAATTGATCTGATCTCATTCCAAAAAGCACCCTAGCCCTTCGGGACCCTGTCCAAACATACTAACTAGTCTATATACTTTCTATAAACTTGTCCAAAGTATCAAAAAATTCATAACAACATCAAAACCAAGAATCAAGGATCAATCCAAATTATGAAACTCTTTTAAGTTCATGAATTCTAACTTTTGATTAGAAGTGCCGAATCAAATCTGGACCACTCGAGGACTTAACCAAACATACATGCATCTCTAAAACCATCATAATAACATATTAGATCCTTCAAATCACCAATTTGTAGTCATTTATATAAATGTCAAACTTTAGCCAACTCTTCCAACTTAAAGCTTCCAAATTAAGAATTACTCTTCTAAACCACTTTTAAACCTCTCGAAAATTGAAACCAACCATGCTCATAAGTAATAATAATGAAGCTACTCAAGGTCTCAAATAATAGAACAGAATGCTAAAACTCATAACGACGGTCAGGTCGCTACATAAATAGACATCAATTTAACATTACGAAAAGCATCAATGGTACACCCGTGGTTTTAAAG